>OZ018318.1:125038042-125270542 GCA_963969495.1 Ceratothoa steindachneri | reverse complement strand
CAAACAGTGAATCCTTTCACAAATGGAGTGGGTTTGAGGGAGTTCACTTTTAGTATTCCTCGATGGTAAGGACTATCTCTGGTCTTTGTTGTAAAACGGGATAGGGTGTTTCTCAGACGAGAGATGTAAGAGAGTGATTCTCAATACAAAAAACTAATTTCCGGTGTGAACATTAGGAACTGGCTCAGCATGAGCTTCTTCTCTGTTCCTTTCTTTGATCGTCGGGCATTGCCACCAGACTTCATCGTGTCGATCTCTAACTCGATCTTCCACAATACAAGATGCTAATTTTCGGTGCGACCACCAGAAACTGTCTCAGAATGAGCTTCTTCTATGTTCCTTTCTTTGATTACCAGGCACTGCCGCCGGACTTCGTCGTGTCGATCTCTAACTCGATCTTCCTTTTGAGACAAGATGTCAATTTTCGGACTGACCGCCAGAAACTAACTCAGAATGAGCTTCTTCTCTGTTCCGGTCTTTGATTTCAGGGCATTGCTGACGGACTTCGTTGTGTCGATCACTAACTCGACCTTCCTCAATCCACTCCATTTATCCGCCTATATACTTCACTAACCCACTAGTGGTAGGCGAAGGGGGAGAGAGGGCTTAGGAATTAAACTTCGCTCCTCTAATGACTCTTCTCCTAGCGTCTTTCATTTAGCCCTAAAGGCACCATTTGGGTTTTGGCCGCCGCTCCTCTAATTTCGTCTATGATGCGAAATTAGATCCCAAATCTTTGATATGCTCGTAGGCCCAGAAATCTGATGATTCGTACTTCTCGTGATTGGAGGAGGTCTTCTGGTGGCCAGCGGGTAGAAGGGAGAGAGCAGAGGGGATGGGGGCTTAAGTAATCGGGTTACACTGCCAAGCGGCAGAACGTTTTGGTGAGCAAACAGGGCCTATGTTATTAGGGTGGGATATCGATTTCCCTACACTAGCTTTTGTTGTTTTATAATAAATGATGAGTAGAATTTTATTAATTTGAATTTTAACCTTGATATTACGGTTAATAATCTCCTTGAAGTTTTTTTCATTTATTTTACAGGCCGTGGACATCTAGATTCTGTATACACTTTGATGTTGTTGACTTCTCCCTTTTACTTTCAACTTTATCCGTATCTTTGCAATGATTATTTAAATATGATTGGAGTTGTTTGTTAATCATGCTGTTTGAGAAACCGTTGTTCACGCGTGTTTGTTTTTCTCGTGCTATCTCTTGGTGAAAAATTTCCCGCGTACAGCAGCATGTATATGCTCGGTGGATGTATGAGCCGATTACTCTTGTTTTATACCTTTCTGGGCATTTACTCTGGGCATTGAGGCATCTTCCCATGTCCGTACATTTTCTTTGTACTTTAGTGATGTAGGTATCATAGATGTTTTAAACCTCAACGTCCAATAAAGGGAGTTTATTGCCCATGAACAATTCATAAGTGAATTTTAACTCGGAGTTCACTCAAATGGCTGCTTGATTTTTATCGGATGTTCTTCCTTTTGGATATTGATGTAGATGTCGTCTACGTATTATTAATATGTGTGTGGCTTATTTTCCATGATGTGCAATAATCTTTCTTCAAGTTGACCCATATAATAGTTGGCAAAATTCGGCCAAAAGTGTGACCCCATAGCCACTCTATCCATTTGCGTGTATAGATTGGCGTCCGATGTCCTGAACGGAGCCTCTAATGTGCATGAACGTAACATGCTCCATAAGATCTTTTGGTTAAAGTTTGGAGAAGACATTGTAGGATGATGGTAGACGTTTTTCATAATGATGTCGATGGTCTGAGCGATAGGCATGCTCGTAAACAGGTTTTCTACGTCAAGGGATGATATTAGTCGTGTCGATCTGGTAAAGTGGAGTATATCGATGAATTCTTTCGTGGATTTTAAGCTATATTTCGAAGGGATGTCCGGTTTTTATTACTGCATTTAGGGTTATAAACTAAACAGTACGTAGGTGTCGTAAGTTAAAGAGAATAGTCACAACCCATTGAGTAGAGTATTGGAATTCTTTTATCAATTTTTGTTATATACAAAGAAAATCTTTCCTTTGTCTATTTGAATGAGTATAGTTAAAAGTTTTAACTGCAAAAATAATCGAAACTTATGTGTTAAGTGCAAAAATGATATTTTGTATATTGGAAGAGAAAGCTAAAACGTTTATATAATAAATAATATTTTAGAATAGGCACAACCCATTGAGTAGAGTATTGGAATTCTTTTAGCAATTTTTGTTATATACAAAGAAAATCTTTCCTTTGTCTATTTGAATGAGTATAGTTAAAGTTTTTAACTGCAAAAATGATCGAAACTTACGTGTTAAGTGCGAAAATGAAATTATGTATATTGGAAGAGAAAGCTAAAACGTTTATATAATAAATAATATTTTAGAATTTTATAATGTAAATTTACTTTCTTTTGATATGTTTTCCTCTTATAAATGGTAAAGTTTTCATCAGGTTTTCTATAATAATTAATAAGCTGCATTGATATAAGGTAAGATAACCAAATTTACGTTTGAGTAAGGTAAGTGGATTAATGAAAAGGCTTGTACCTAATAGTTAATTAATATTTGAGCGTTTGGTTAAGCAAACACACTCTATGTATTATATTATATATTATTGACAATGTCAGCTAGGAATTGTTATTGATTACTAAGGTTAATTTGCTGCAGCTTGGGTGGTTACAGAGCTTGGAGTTGGAGGGTGGGTGGGTTGTGTTATAAAATCACGATCTATATGCGCATCCCATCTCATTGCCACTAAATTGGTTCGCGTGCCATGAGTTTACAAGGTGTTGCCATCATAGGTTTACCAACGGTCGTTGCTTGAGTCATTCAGAGACCTCCTGACATTTTTTATCCTTCTAGCTTCAAAATCTTTATATTATGACTCCCCATATTGGAGAATGTTCACCTTGCTGAAATGATTTAATAAAGGAGACTATTAATTAGTATGAGTGGTTTAGAGACTAATGTGTCTTGTTTCTCGGAAGAAAAACTTTTAGTAAATAATTCAAATCTTTCCAACCCAGCAAGGATTAGTGCTCTTCGAACACTTAAAGGCTCGCTGGCAAAAGTATGGACTTAGGTGTATCATAAACAGGTAAAAGGAGTGTGTGATAGAATGGGTTGAGGCCATGTTAATTTCAACCACTATCACATGTTATTTAAAACGACGATGCTACCCACGTGCATCTTCACTTTGAAGCTTGGGGCCTTATCGCAGCCACCTGAGTCAATGTTTAAACAAGGAGGTTTATCTTCCCCCGTTCGCCCGCTAGCCAACCTCGCCAGATTGAGTGAGGCTTATGGGGAGATAAGGCATTGTCCTTAGGCTTAGCTGTACATTCCTTCGAAGCTCACACTCCATTGTCCCCCACGACAAGGAGATATCCTGGCTATTTATAAGGAAACTTAACCACTAAGATTCAGATTGGAGATCCAGATTTTTGTCGCGAAACATCACTACAACCCACTCTCACCTTGTGCGCCAAGGGACCTCTACCTCGAGATTCACCATCACTTGTCCAAAAGAAGGACAATATCCCTTGAGTGCCAAGGTTCGAGCCTTCGTGACGCTAAGTTCACAAGGCTTTCCCTGTTGTTCAGAAAGAGAACAACTTTAGGACAGCCATTGTTCTTTTGAGCCCGTTGACAAGAAACAGTTCTCACGCCCCCCAACCCCCTGTTGATCAGAAAAGAACAACGTAGAACATCCATTGTTCGTTTGAGCCCGTTCGCCAAATAATGGTTCTCACACTTCCACTGTTGTTCAGAAAGAGAACAACGTTAGAACAGCCATTGTTCGTTCGAGCCCAATGAGAAGAAACGGTTCTCAATTCCCCCTGTTGTTCAGAAGAGAATAACGTAGAACAGCCATTGTTCTTTTGAGCCCGTTCGCCAAGAAACGGTTCTCACTCTTCCACCTTCATGTTCAGAAGAGAACAACATTAGAACAGCCATTGTTCTCGAGCCCGTAGACAAGAGACGGTTCTCAACCCCCCCGCCTCCCTGTTGTTCAGAAGAGAACAGCGTAGAACAGCAATTGTTCTTCAAGCCGTAAGTCAAGAAACGGTTCTCATTCCCAAGAGGCCACGTCAGGATCATTTAATCCTCCCCCCCCTTCGGCTGGAACTCGCCAGCAGACCGAAAATTCCTTCACGTCACCTTTCTCTGCACAACAAGTATAATTACGTAAGCCAAACGTTACCTTTGGGTATTTAACCGTTTTGTCAACTCTATCCTGTGCTTTAAATGGTTTAGCGAACCATCCCTTCCCTTTAACTTTATATTTGTTTTACCTTGTTAAATCTTTTAATCCTGGGATTAGCTTGATTCTCCACGACCCTTTCCATTCTCTGTTTATGTCAATATTTTCCGTTTTGTGTGTTGTTGATAGTTATTATTAATAAAACTCTATTTTATTAATGATACAAATATTATTATCCTTAAGCTCAGTTCCACTTCTTAGGCATATCGAAGATACATAATATCGGCCAGCCAGACATCCACGCACTCTAAAGATAATTGACGAAGTTCCCTCAACGAATAGTTATATATGGTATATCGTCGAGAGGCCATTCTACGACATATATATATATATATATATATATATATATACTATTTAAATTTGCTATCAAGTGTGTAAGGTTTAACGCTATATGTTTGCAAACACTGGTCTCAGTCGAGTAAAGGATAGTGTTATTCGTTTTAATAATAATGTATTGTAGTTCCCTTATGTTTTATCGATTGCTATCCCCTTTTTTTTTTAAACTTAAGAAGCTGGAGTAGCTTAAGGAACTGTCATACTAATTTGTTTGTGTGATTTTAGCCAGTGGTTATTTCGATCGAGAAACCAAGTACGAATAGGTCAGGTCCCATATTTACGTAGGCTAAATTCTCTAGAAGGCATAATTCTTGTTGCAAGAAATTTTAGTTGGTTGACTAATGCACCCCCAAGTGCAAAGATGACTCAGTTCTAAATCTTTAAAGCGCAAGGAGAGTCCTTGGGACTTTCCGGAAAAGAACTAATTAAGTACGTTCAAGAGGAGCAAAGAAAAGAACGGAAAGAAAAAGAAAGAGAAAGAGAAACCTAACGAGAAGAAAAGAAAAGAGAAAGAGAAATCCAACGAGAAGGAAGAGAAAGAGAAAGAGAAATCCACAAGAAGAAAGAGAAAGAGAAATCCAATGAGAAGAAAGAGAAAGAGAGGAACGGAAAAGACAAGCTGAGGTTCACCATCAGATTGAATTAGCTCATGTGGAAGCAGAGATACAGTCAGCCAGTTCCTGTCGTGAAGCCCCCCCCCTAATCTCTCACTAAAGCTCCCCAATTTCAGGGATGGAGAGGATTTCGGAGCATTTTTAGCCCACTTCGAAAAGATCATCGAAATCAATAACATTGATCTTGAGGCTGAAGGTGTAGTCAGATTACTTCCCTTGTTAAATTGTAAATTGCGCGAAATCTTTATATCTTTACCATCTGAGTGTACAACTAACTACAGCACCTTAAAAGCTGAGTTATTGGCCGTTCATAATATGACTCCCGATTTCTACCGCAAAGAATTTCGAGGAGGTTGTATTAAACCCGGACAGATGTTCCGTCAATTCGGATAAATTCTTCAGAGGAATTTTAAATTTTGGTTAGAATCCTCAAAGGTTGGTCCTAACTACGAGTCCTTAACAGACTTCGTGTTGCGACATCAATTTTTGGCGTCTCTTCCGACGGAGATCCACGCGTTCGTCAAGGATCGTCGGTGCCAGACTTTTCAAGAATGTACCGAAGAAGCGGATGTCTATGCCGCAAGCCATAATTTATACCAAAAGGAGAATCGAACTTCTCACCAATCCCCCTACAAGGAAAGAAGGAAGGATTCGCGCCTCTTCACAGGAAAGCCGACAAAGAGTCCGAGCCCCGTAAAACCCCAAAACTTCTTTCCCCAAAACCAACAACGGGACTCCAAACCTCCCGTTAAGATTTCTCCTCCATCTCTCTTTCCGAAGCGACCAATCATATGCTTCACCTGTGGTGTAGAAAACCACATGAGCTGGAATTGCATCCAAAATTCTAGGCTTAAGAGCGGCGTAGCCCACCAAGTTCACCAGATTAATGCCACCCCGGCTCCCCCAGTGGTGCAGACCCAAGCAGCAACTTCTCCCCCTCCGTCAGGCCATCAGGTAAATTTTATTTTTGATAAAAGTTCATCGGGAAATTTGAAATTTGAGGAAGGCAGCGTGAACGGCTGCCGAGTATCGACTCTCGTCAGGGACACAGGATGTACGTGTTTCTTCGTGCCTGACGAACTCCTCATCCCAGTGGACCCTAACCAAGAAAAATTTGCCGTGGTACATGACTACCTTGGGCGGGCGAACCAATTCCCCGTCGTTAGATGTTACCTGTAGTGTCAATATTATGATGGCTGGGCTGAAGTCATTTCAGCACCCATACAATTCTGTTCCGTGCTTCTAGGACAGAGCCCCCTAGTAAGTTCAGACCCTGTGTCTCAGGCCGCCCTTCCTCGAGGCCGAGCTAAGAAAGAAGCCCAGGAGCCCGTCCCCATCATAACCCCGATACCGTCCGATTTCTCGGAGACCCTTAACCAGGACTTTAGGACGGCACAAAAAGGAGTGTGAATTACTAACAACCTTAAGCGATAAGGCCCAAGACAAGGACACGGAGACTGTCCGTGGACCTCGAGAAAAAAAGTACCCCCAAGGCGCCCATGGAGATACCTTCGTAGCACCGGACGAAACATCGACGCTTGAAGAAGATTAGCCCGCAGAGTCATTTAATGTAATACAGACAGTGTGCATCCAACCTGACGCCGATTACCCTCCTCCTTTCCTACCAGGCGAGTCTTTTGAACCTTCTAACCTGGATATTGACGCGCAGCTGACACCACATCAAAAGAGTCAACTACAAGAATTATTTGAATGGAGACACCATTTAACCACCCTATTAGCTCTTTTCAAGCGACTGCACGAAAATGGCCTCATCATTGGCCTGAGCAAATGCCATTTTGCCCACGAAACCATAAAATACTTGGGTTTCAAAATAAGACAAAGCAAGTTAGGTCCTTAAGAGGACAAGATTAAGGCAATCGCCGACATGCCCCTCCGATTACAAAGAAGCAATTAAGATCGTTCCTAGGATCAGCTTCTCACTATCAGCGATTTGTTCCGAAATTCACTGCAATTCCGGCGCCCCTCAGCTCGCTTCTAAAAAAGAATTCCCCCGATCGTTTACGTTGGAATGATGTCGCAGTTTTCTATTTTAATCAGCTCAATTGTAAGTTCATTTCTGCCCCCATTTTAAAGTTGCTGCAACCCGGAAAAATCCTTTGGGATTAAGACCGACGCGAGCCACGAGGGCATTGGAGGTGTACTCCTTCAATACGAGGATGACGGAACGAGTCATCCAGTTGCATATGCTAGTCGCCAATTATTAGCACGCAAAAAGAGATATATTACTATAGAGAAGGAAGCTCCATCAATTATCTGGGTTATAGACAAATTGAAAATGTAGTTGATAAGAAAAGAATTTCAGATACGAACCGACCACCGTCCGTTAGCCTATATTAGGAATGTGCGACACACCAACGGCCGAATCATTCGCTGGAGTTTACTCTTGCAAGAGTATCAATTTAAAATAAATTATTTAAAAGGTTCCGATAACCAGGTCGCTGATGCACTCAGTAGGAATGCATTACCGAATAGCTTAGAGTAATTGTACATATTCATAGGATTAGTATCTCCATGTAGGTATATACCGTCTTGTAAGACTTAAATTAGATTCTCTTGTAATATAATTAGTTAATGTATATGTCTAAATTTTGTAACGCTCAATGTCTATTTTTTTTGTATGTATATACATTTGTACCCATTAATTTACGTATAAATTATTTTTTCCCGTATGTACTAATTTTATATCATTTCATTTTTCCATGCCCCTTTTTTTTAATTAAGTTGTATTAAAAGTTATTTTTTCCTGTAATCAAAAGATCAAAATAATCATACGTATTAAGGTAATACTAGTTAGGTGCATGAAAATACGGTTGGTACAAGAAAACGAGTTCCCCACATCGGAGCTCTATCGTTTTCCCTTCTCTACTTTTTTTTCGAAGTGACAACTTCCCTCGGAATGGAGGGGTGTGATAGAACGGGTTGAGGCCACGTTAATTTTAACCACTATCACATGTTATTTAAAACCACGATGCTACCCACGTGCATCTTTGCTTTGGAGCCTGGGGCCTTATCGCAGCCACCTGACTCAATGTTTAAAAAAGGAGGTTTATCTTGCCCCGCTCGCCCCATGCGCCAACCTCGCCAGATTGAGTAAGGCTTATGGGCAGATAAGGCATTGTCCTCAGCCTTGGCTGTGCATTCCCTCGAAGCTCCCACTCCATTGTCCCCCACGCCAAGTAGATGTCCTGGCTTTTTATATGGAAACTTAACTACTAAGATTCAGATTGGAGATCCAGATTTTCGTCGCGAAACATCACTACGAACCGCTCTCACCTTGTGCGCCAAGGGACCTCGACCTCGAGATTCACCATCACTTGTCCAGAGGAAGGACAATATCCCTTGAGTGCCAAGGTTTGAGCCTTCGTGACGCCAAGTTCACAAGGCTTTCCCTGTTGTTCAGAAAAAGAAAAACTTTAGAACAGCCATTGTTTTTTTTGAGCCGGTTGACAAGAAACGGTTCTCACCCCCCCCCCCCCCTGTTGTTCAGAAGAGTCAACGTAGAACAGCCATTGTTTGTTTGAGCCCGTTCGCCAAGAAACGGTTCTCACCCTTCCCCTGTTTTTAAGAAAGAGAACAACGTTAGAACAGCCATTGTTCGTTCAAGCCCGTTGATAAGAAACGGTTCTCAAACCACCCTCCCTGTTGTTCAGAAGAGAATAACGTAGAACAGCCATTGTTCTTTTGAGCCTGTTTGCCAAGAAATGGTTCAAACCCTTGCCCCTTGTTGTTCAGAAGAGAACAACTTCTGAACAGCCATTGTTCTCGAGCCCGTAGACAAGAGACGGTTCTCACCCCCCCTCCCCCTGTTGTTCAAAAGGGAACATCGTAGAACAGCCATTGTTCTCAATCGGTTCGTCAAGAAACGGTTCTCATTCCCAAGACGCCACGTCAGGATCCTTTGATTCCCCCCTACCCTTGCCTGGAACTCGCCAGCGGACCGAAAATTTCTTCACGTCGCCTTCCTCTGCACAACAAGTATAATTACGTAAGCTGAACGTTACCTTTGAGGATTTAACCCTTTTGTCAACTCTATCCTGTGCTTTAAATGGTTTAGCGAACCATCCCCTCCCTTTAACGTTATATTTGTTTTACCTTGTTAAATCTTTTAATTCTTGGATTAGCTCGATCTCCCACGACCCTTTTCATTCTCTGTTTATGTCACTATTTTCCGTTTTGTGTGTTGTTGATAGTTATTATTAATAAAACTCTATTTTATTAATAATAGCAATATTATTATCCTTGAGCTCAGTTCCACTTCTTTAGCATATCGAAGATACATAATATCGGCCAGCCAGACATCCACGCACTCTAAAGATAATTAAAGAAGTTCCCTCAACGAATAGTTATATATGGTATATCGTCGAGAGTCCATTCTACGACAGAGTGGACTAATCCTCACGAAAATATTAGCTTAGAGCGAGGCACGTTAAGGGTGGTCAAGTTCGAACATCTGATGAAAAAATAGTTAGGAATCACGAGACTCACTCTCAACTCTTCATCACGTTCGATCTTGACAGGCTCTCTTAGTTCGTAAGTGCCGGTTGGTATGGCTCCTGTTTGAAGGCATTCGTGACACTGCTGGGTAGGTAATACTACTGACACCGTTTTGGCCAAACTGTTTGCTCCAGTTGTCGTGCAAAATCGAGTTTACTGGAAGTTTGAGTAAGTTAATCCAATGCCGTTCATGATGAGGCCAATTGCAAAGAGCCGCCCGCATCTTCCTCGAAGCAATTTAGTGCAAATCTCTTGGAGAAGGATGTTCTGGACTTTACTGCTACATATCGTGTTACATTTCGCGAGGTAAAGAACCTGCTCCTGGTGCTTCCGGTGCTGTCTGGGACGTTTTATGCCTTATTTTTAAAAAAGGCATTCCTGCTCCTGGTTCCGCCAATGCTACGCGCACGATCCTTTCCACGCCCAATCGGAAGCATTCTTCGGGTTTCTACCTCTCTCTAACTCCTGCTGCTCTATTAAAACTGGCAAAAGAAAACCTTTACACCTACCGTCGGCTAAAACTACCGTCACCCTCTACCAGAGTAAAGGTTTACTGTTTTGCAAAAACGGCTCTGGGTCCATAACAGGTTGTTAGACTCTTTATGAAGCAAGCCGCTTAAATGAGATTTTGAGGCCGGTTTACGGGTTCCTAAAGCTGCCCCTAGAAAGGAAGAGAGAACCATAGGATTTTAAACTCGTAAGACACTATTCAACTCTCTACTTATAAACGACTCCGGCCTCTGAGGCCACCCTCTATGCCAAAGATATTGAGGTAAAGGGACAAAAAAAAATCCCATAGCGGGACCAACCTCCCTCGATAAGTTCTCTAAGACAACAGCACTCTCAGCGCATTGGGCAGCCACCAAAGGCAGGAAATCTGTTCTTTGAGGGTCTTCTCTTCGAAGAAAGTCTCCGCATCTCCTCCGAGCTAGGCATCGATGGCATATTCCTTAAAATTATTTGTCGCAGATTCCAAGCACCTTCTGGAAACCATGCTATGTTTTTCAACACATCTACCATAGGTTAGGGGCCGGGCAGGAGGATGCCCGATTTTTCTATAAATACGCACTTTTAGGCATTTGCATTGCAATTACACCTAAATAGCTTGTATAAAGTAACTGTCTTTTATATTACACCGTCAGCTTACTTACACTGGGAGATTTCCGCCACGTCAAGACAGAACTGGTGTTTGATAAGTAGATACAGCTCTGGTGATACTAAACAATCTCTCCTAGTGGCCAAATCTTTGGTAATTTGATAAAAGCCCTGGATATAAATTTCCTAGGTGTGAATCAACCTACGTATCGCTTGTCATAAACACTTCCTTTTTTTGCCTTGATCTATCCATCTTTTCTGTGGATTCACAACCTGCTTTTGGATGGGAGATGCTGGAAGACCTTCATTATAAAAATCACTTTCTCACTTCGCGATCATTTTCTGGGCCGCTGCTTCATGACAAACTGCCCCAGTGTCGGTTGGTAAGGGTGCGATGGTCTGCATTTCTATAAAGGACTGATTTCTTTGTCTTAGTCGAGTGGTTTAGTTCGGTGAGTGATGTTTTTCTCCGGCAAACTTAACGCAGAGAAACTGATCAACATTCTTAGAACATTTGGTTGTTTTGTACACCGTCCACTTCTTTGATAGTCGGCAGAGTGTAAGAGGATTTTCAAACAGAAAGGATTTGCCATCATACGCTATAAGCGCCGCTCGAACTAGTTCACACTGAGTGAAATTCGTCGAGAAAAGGATAGGCTCCGCTATGTTTGTAGCACTTCCCCTCCTCTAACTAGAGGAAGACGTCTCTTCGCTTAGCAAAAAGAGCCCCCTTGCTGAGGTTGGTAAGCGAAGCGTAAGGATTTGGTGTAACTTCTCGCAGTACCTCTCTCCCCTCCTCGAAGTAGATCGGAACTTCAAGATTTGACCCCAACGTCCCTAGCAGAGTCCTTCGCAGCACATTCTCTGCATCCACTAACCAGGATGCTGATGCATGTGATGTCGCTGAAGGGTGCTGACTGGACTTTATCCCAAGAAGCAGAGAACCATTCAACGTCAGGTTTCATTAAGTGAATAACGTTCAGATCCCATTCATGTGCGGGCACTGTTCTATGTCTGAACGATGTCCCGTATGTCAGGCATAGATATCTAGGTGAGCGATGAATTGCATTTCTGTTATATGTTTTAGCAGGAGCTGGACACTGGGTATCCTTCCAGACTGGTGAATGGGTTCTGTGCTCGCTCCTCGCAAAACTAGGAAAGATAATTTCATGCCTGCCAGATTGAGCTTAATCTCTTTAAAATTCTGTGTATTCAATTTGATGGACAGCAGATGCCACCTGTATACTGAACAATGCGGCTTCCGCAAGTTCAACTGCACATAATTAAATCTCTCTATATTATCTAATTTTTGTAGGCAGGGGATAACCCAATCACTTCGATACGTGCCCAGTTTGGGTCCATCGCCTCACACTCGGTCGCCAATAGCTCTCACTGCAATCGCAGCTGTTCTCCGTTCTCGATGGTGCAAATGTCACTGAGAGATACCAGTTATGACATAAATTTAAATATAATAAACACTTTCGATAGCTAGGTGTTGCTCTTGAGCTGGTGGCAACCATAATTTTCTTGCAGATGGATAAAAATTATTTAAATAAGATGATGTCTTTTGAGTTTGGTTTCAGATTACCTGAATTTTTTTCCATGATAATCGGGTCCAGTCCTTGAAAAACATCCTTTCCAGCGGCATTACTGCGAAAATAACTATGAGTTTGTTTACAATTCCACTTTTTCCCCATCACTCTTACAACCACTTATTCATTTTATTTTTCTGAAGCCACTTATTATAATGAAACATGTTTTCTTTTTAGCCAATAAGATGGCTTTTAGTCTTCACTTTTTGTTTATGTTTGGAACTTCCCACAAATAAGGCCTTATTTATCAGCCGTTGCTATCATGACAGCCGAATATTCGACTACTACGCTCTGCTGATAACCTTTTACTTGCTTACTAACGGACCTAGAGCACCGCCTACATAGAAGAGTGCCTATTCTGGAAGTCTTTCGGCGAATTACGTTTCGCCATTCCAAAAGAGATTTTTTTTTCATTAAAAATTCATAACCGAATGAGGGCTTAAGCACCTCATTGCTCCTGTCCATCGGCCTGCGTGTGAACTTGCTTGGATGTCTGCCATTAATTGATTTCTTCTTAACTATGCCGGCCACTTAGACTAATGCAATTACGGGCTAATGTGAAAACTGGATTGAGGACTAGCCCACAGCGGAAGCGTAAATCAGAAATTATCTCCAAACTGGGGAATAACAGAGAGACCCGGATGGAGGAGAGATCCTCATCACTCGGGGGACCTGGCCGGAATCATAAAGGTAAGTACACCCCTCTCTATATCGTTAGATGCAGTTATGGCGTAAGTAAACGAGAGGGGATAGCAAAACTTTATTGGTAGTTGTTTCGGCCGCTACTGCATCAAGTCCATCATTATTCACCCCTCTTGAGGTTTAAACTCGAGATCCATCTCATCCCATCCATCATCCATCATTCTGGCAGCAAACGAGTGGGGGACCAACAGAAAAATGGACAGGCGCGTTTTTTCACCATTCTTTTGGACTGGTATCCGAAAATACCTGCACTAACCACTATCTCCTTTACGACTTTATAACTTTTTTGCACTACCAAACAGCATAATTACACTTTGATTTTAGAAAAAGGAAATGACAAGAGGATATAGTAAGGAAACAGAAGACTATATAGACCCCCAACTAAAAGGGTTCTGCTACGGACAATCCCCGGAAAAAAGAACCCCGAAAAAAGGCACCTCTTTGAAACCCTCTCCCTCGAAGTAAAGGTGGCACTGGTGAAACTTATTGAAGTTACATCTAGGTTCATCGCCGTATGTGCCGAGGCTAAGGACGTGGACCAGCTCCTATCGGAAGAGGGAGAGAGGGTCCTCAGGAACAGTGGCCTGGAAGGAAAAACCCATCCACAAGTGGAAGCAAACAGAAGCATGATTTGCTGCAAAGTGGAGAGCTGGGTAAGTGAGCCTACGCCCGAGGAGCCGAAAGAGGAGATCACCCTGGGCCCAAGTTCGTAAAATAATCAAATTTTGCGAACACCTCCACGTGTTCAAGATAACATTCGCTACCACTGAAATAGCCAAAAAATCTACACAGAATGGAATACTGGTATTTATATGAGAATACCAGGCGAAAACATTCAGCAGGAGAAACTCAATAGCATACAAATGTGCTTTGTATGCTACAAACCTAAGGAACATACTACGACGACATGCCCGGACAAAAACAAACTGCGCTGTAGGGAATGCACCACAGATGGTCATCGATTTGATAAGTGCGAGAGTAAGAAGAAGAGATGCCTTAACTGCAAAGCGGAGCATAAGACCATGGACTAAAAATGCTCCAAGTGATGCGAGATCATAACAAGAAAGAAAGATGAAGGGAGGAAAGCCAAGGAAACGACATACGCGAACGCCGCCAAGAAGAATGCAAAAATAAAGCCTGCATCTGCACTTACGCAGATGAACATGACGGGATATCTAAGTGCAAAAATACTGATTTGCATTACCCATGCAAATGTAGCTAATGCATTGAAGCCTGGCTACTATAACCAGGTACTCAATGCTCTCCTGAATGCGAACAATCTTCCTTCAGTGATTATGCCTGCAGGCCCTGAATGCTCCAAGGCATTCAAGGACTCAGTAATAAAGAACAACACCCTCAAGTCTGGACTAGAGGAGATTGTCGAACATCCCTCATCGGAGGAATCCTAAGACGACGACGAAGAATAAAAGGCTGAAAGTTAGGAAGGATCCTTCTCTTTTGACAACGAAGAGGGCCCCTGCACCCGTACACGAGCTACGAAGAGCAAGCCTAAAATCCCGAGTCCCACTCCGTAAGAAAAAAAATTTGAGCAAAGTAAAACCGCCCAGCTAGCCCCGAAGAAGAAAAAAAATGAGAAAAAGCCTAGGTAAAAACAATTTACCATCTTATGGAACGCACTGAAGATATTGGAAATAATACCAACGGCTAGATGACGAAAAGACTTCTTTAAGGAAATGTATCGAAGTAAATTGATGCAGACATTATCTTAATTTCGGAACACGGGATCGACGCGCGTTGTGTAAAAATGAAAATCCTGAACCATGAGGTGTTAATCATAAATTATTTGCAGGAGCAGGTCGACGGAGCCGCTATTGCAATAAACAAAGGGATTAAATACAAGAAAATAAGAAATCTACAAGAATCCTACCTCGCGATCGAGGTCGAACTCGACATAGGAGAAAGTTGGTCCTTGCTACCGGATATCAGCCGTCAGGGAGAGATGTGTTACCAATTCACACTCTCACTGGCCTATTTGACAGAAGATCTCCCACTATATTAATGGGGGGTCTGAACACCAGATTCCGAGAATTCTGTTATAGGACCTTCTTGGTATAGAAAGAAGCCTCGACGTATATCTGGACAGAAATATTGCCCAGCAAATAGGCCTTGAATTCCCCATCTTTATCAGAGCAGGAAGTACCAGAAAACCAGACATCTCTTGGGCGGATGGTAGCTGCCGTTCACTTACTATATGGAACGAGTCCAGGATCCATGTAGGTACCATATAGGGATACTACTCACTATCAACAGGAACCCTATACAAGTTCCAGTTGTAGTCAGATAAAACTACAAAAGAGCAGACTGAACACGGTACACGCGCCTTCTCGAGGCCTACAATCCGCCCAACTTGGAACAGGAACTTCTCAAGGAGATTGACAAGGTACTCGACGACCTCAATAAGCATTTCCTCAGTGCTGATAGGGCATGTATCCCTAAATCCGAGTATAGGACCATCTATACCTAAGATGGACCGAATACATAATGGGCTTATACCTTTGAGCAGAGGTTTTTTGTATGAAATCACCATCAGGAATCCGTCAGTTCACTTGATACAGCGAAGTAAAGAAGTCAAAGAAGAAATAAACCAGTCGATCCTTGAACAACAATGGAGATTATATGATGACTCGATCGATAGCCTCGATCACGAACCAACTCCCAAGGATATTTGGAGAAATATCCGTAATCTCAAAGGATCGATTGGAAAGAAGAAGCATAAAATCGAGCTATAAAAGGAAGATGGAAACATCGAAACGGAAGAAAGATGAATTGAAAAGCTATTCCGAAGTTTTGGGGAAAAGATCTGCAGTATACATGAGGATGAAAACGAAGACTATGACCTAAAGTTTAAAAGCAACATCATCGACTAACCTGAACGAAGAAATACACAAGACGCACACTCAGCACCAGGTGGATAGACAGCGTGACGGATACGCTAAAAATTCCCGAAGAAGAACTATTCGGCGCGCTTCAATCATTCCGACCAAACCAACAGGACAATCGGAAATTGCAAAGCTAAACTTTGAAAAGGCACCAGCCAATGACGTCGAAGGTTAGAAGAATATATACATATATACTTTCTAGATGCTTATAAAACGGCTAAAGTTTTTTTCTTGTTTAAACATAGAAAGGGCCCAACGTTGAAGGAGAGCTACCGGCCAAGTTTACTTCTAGAATTTGGTGGGAAGCTCTAAGAGAAGATCCTCAACAGGAAACAGCTTTCTTACCTGGAAGCGAACTCCCTATTCAACCCACATCAATTCGGGTTTAGGAAGAAGCAAAGTACGGAGATGGCGATTAATCTCATCACGGAAAAGCTAGCCTAAGCTAAACGAGAAAGGAGCTACGTGGACATTGTTTGTCATGATTTATCGAAGGCGTTTGATAAGGTGTGGCAAAGGGAAATGTAATTCAAGATCTTACATACGACTGGAAAAATTTCAAAACTTAGAAAGAACTCTCTGTGACTATGTCATGGAGAAAGCAAGGACGGACCAAAGTTTCTGCTTATTGCGGGCCTCCAACAGGGGGAATGGGTGGCTGTCCCCCACTCTCTACTGGATTTATACCGCTTATGTCCCAGCTGCTGTAAGTCTCACTTGCCTCAATATTTAAATAGCCGATGATTTCACCTAGTTTATCACTTGTCTATGGAGGAATGCGCCTTGGCAAGCTCATATGACAGCAGCCAGCAGCAGAAATTGAAAATCTTAACAACTACGAGGCGCGGTGGATGATCCGTACCAACCAGCAAAAGTTCAAAGTAGTCCTCATTGGTAGAAAACTAGGAAACTACCTTTACGACGTCAGAGTGGCAGTTAGACGTGTTCTCTACACCACGGAGTGCAATGTAATCGGAAGGAAGATTGCTTCTTCCGGGTACAAGAATCACGTCCAAGAAAGAAGAACCAAGGCCACTGCTGAAGTAAAAACTTTATACAGGTTCAGAAATCTTCGTCAAAGCAATAAGAAAAAGATCTACATTGCACTTGTAAGATCGACGCTGCTATACCCCGCTTCCGTCCTCTCGTGTGTCTCGAAGACACAAAAGTGGAAATTACAAGTGGTGCAGAATAAATGTACCTACCTAAATACAGGTAAATACAGACATAAATAAAGACGCCAGGAAGAGCTGCACAGGGAGGCGAGGTTAAGTCTCATTAACATTGTCATAGAAAAACGGACATGGAATAAGGAGTAAATGGTTAATCATGAATTGGACGATTATATCATCCAAATGATTGACCCAAACAGAAGAGGAATAAGCCACGCCAGAATTCCGAGCTCCGTCGGGCTTCTAGCTGGCGAAGCAGAAGTGCCGTTCTAAATATGGTTAAAGAAAATATTTTACCCTAAGCCGATAAAAAAATCCGATAAAAAAATGCTTACCTAACTGTGAAACCGCACCGATTTCTATAAATTGAACGAGGAAGACCCAAATCTTCCAATGAAGACATAAATCTACCAAAGAAAACCCACGAAAAAAACCCCCACGAATTACACTCACTACAAGATATACAAAAAAAACAAAGACTCTAAGCACAAAACTAAAGTGATTAATAAAGTAATTACTACCACAACAGCAAATGCGCATATCATACCCAAGGACATTAAATTTTTCTTTAATACAAATGGCTTGAACGACATATTATATATATATATTGTATATATATATATTTATATATATATATATATATATATATATATATATATATATAATTTATATTTTATATATATATACATATATATATATATATATATATATATTAACTCCAAGAAAACAAAGGAACTACAAAACCGAATATACTTAAAAGCGATAGGTCTGATCACCAGGCAGTAGGATTTCTTTGCACACTACCACACTTCTTTCTCTTTTCATCACTCATCTATTTTCCGCTATTTGTCCACACACACTATCTCTATCCCCTACCCACACCTATTCTTCTCACAATTCAAATTCGTTGCTATCATTGAAGGAAGATTATTCCCTCACCTTCTCTCAATCTCTTTTGCTAGTAAAGTAAACTTTGAAAAAAGAGATATATGTAGAAGTTATCAAAGTTGATCCAGAAATAAGAATAACTAACTAATCTGATAGTTTTTTATAACATGGCAGAGGATATGAAAAGTTAATCTAGAAAAAAAGGAGAAATAATTGGTCAAAACAGAGTGATTAGAGAGGTTATCTTTTTTTGATTCACGAAGTATCTACATAAAGCACTGATCTTGATAGACTGGTCTTATTCTACGACTATTCTTTATCTAACCACTTTTTCATCTCATACCTTACTTACACTTAGCAAAGAATTACCTTAACACCAGCAAGCAAAAGCAGTTTGTAGTACGGTTTACTGAACTCTTGAAGGATACCCAGCAGGTTAGCCTTAGAATCTTCTTGGTTAGAGGAGACAAGAAATAGCGGTGGACAACTGCTTAGAAATATACCATGGTTATGTATTATTCTGCTTAGATAACAATAATGTAAGTACCACAACTACTCTCATAGGTCAGAAACATTAACTTACAAAAGTTATGCCTGTATCAACCTTAGAGAATCGTCAGATTTAAGTAGCACAAAATATATTCAAAATTGTGTGAGAATCGAGCAAAATAAAGACTACTTGAATACACTCTGCGTATCGCACCAACAAACATAAAAAAGAAGTGTATATAAACATACAGTTGTGCTTTCATTCGTAGAAGATGGAAGATCACACAAAAGTGAGCTACCCAACTAAAGACAAATATGCTCCAGATACAGTGGGGCCCACATTTGGAGAAAGTGAATGGGTTGAGTTAAAAAATGCACGCACTGCTTCGGAAGAAACATAAAAAAGAATATTTCTTATTGCAAAAGAAAAAAAAAGAGATGGATAACTAAGAAAGAAAATAAACAAACAGAATCCCTTACACAGCGCTGTAGAATTATTACAAACCCCACTAAATCGACAGAAATGAACCTCGACGAAATCCTTAACCTTATACACCTGACATTCATTCTACATCCACACGTAATGAACATTTTTCAACCATCAAACTACAAAACATCCCTCAACTCAATATTAAAACTGAACGGTATCGAGCCGCGGAAATTCATGAAGAAAATAAACTCATCCACAATCTTAACATAAAAATCTTTGAAAATACGCGTACTACGTAAAAAGACATTACTAGAAGAAGCAAACGAAAGAAAAGTGAACTAAACCGAAGTAAGCGAAGAATCCCAACGCCAAAAAACTGAGAGAGATAATAGTTTGAAAAAATCTAACAACGTAGATACGCATGAACTAAGAAGCAAAACGAAAAATCTTACGAAAACAACGTGGGATCATTCACCACGATATAATATATCAGGTACACTAAATATCAAATACATTAAATGTAAGAAAGAAACAATAATAAGGTTAAACCTAAAGGAAAACCTGTAGAGAAAAGTAGCACTAAAGGCTAATATATAATCCACTCTCCTTAAACGCATACGAAATCAACGGACAACATTAAAGGAAGAAACTAAAAATACTAGAGATAAAAGCAAAATTAGGGAATGTTAATGAAAAGTTATATGGGAATATTTTTAGAGTGATCGATCCAGAAGTAATTCTAATCCCGTTCACGGGGTCAACCTAACACCGAAAAAATTATGATATGTTACTATCACATAATTTCCACTAACCACATGAATGAACACCACGACGTGCAACTATAATGGTTAAAATGATGCTTAGGTTACAAAAGGACCCCCCAAAATTAACCAATTCCTACCTCACAAACGAAATAACAATGGAAATGTGCAAGAAAATAGTTGTCGCATGCTATCAGCCACCCTGGTGCCCAAATCTTCCGGTAATCACCTGAAAAAATCAGGTCATCATTCGAGAGTTAAACACAAATGCACCTAAACTAGCCAGGGAAGTTTTAGCAGCCACAACTGCCTTACAAAAACTAATTGGAAGAAAAATATTTAAACGAATGTGACTGAGCTTTACGACATACAATACAAATAAAACAGGGAGAAAAACAGAAAACCAAATACATGTCTCAAATTACAACATACTTTTCACTAATTTTATGGAACCTATAGATATTCTCTGCATAGATCCCTTAGCACATCTACTTATCGTTAAACATCAACGCATTTGGAATCGATCCTCTCCCTCCTCTCTCAGTTGACCCACGGTACATTGACCACAAACATCCTGGCAGTGTAGAAGCCATGGTTCAAACTCTTAACCACGTCGTTCTCGCCCCTCCTCCCGATGAAAAGCTGAACGACCTTCCGAGATCACAGAAAGCAATAATCAGCTCAGGTAGGAATAGAGACACTAACATCGGTTTAAAACTGCAAGATCTCCCCTCAGAGGCATAATTCTAGGAGCGTCGCCCGAAATACAGAAGGTTACCCCGGACCATCTGTACGACGCCATGTGAAAAACTATTGTAGTAGGAACCTTCCTGCGGCCTGTCCACCAATCCTTTCCCTCTTACCTTACCCCAATTGGCTAACGACCTGTATATACGAAAAACCTAGTAAAAACGAGGTAAAATACGTGAGTCAGCAGGCTACGAAGTCCGTGGCAAGAGGCCGGGCTGCCAAGAGAAGAAGCTCCTCTAGGAGCTAGTTCCCGTTGGTCACACCAAACTTTAAGTTAACTTGATTTAAGCATCAAGTTCAACTTACTCTCGTCAGTAAACCCCCTCCTATCCTGGTATAGCCTAAAGAACAGAGAGAGTCCTCCTTCTTGAGGAAGACCACCGAGTGCACTCCCTCCAGCACTCCCCCTGATTCAAAGTAGTCAAGTCTTGGCTCATCGCTAGCGAAGGCGAATGATTTCCATGAATAATCCGAAGAGAAGAAAGGAACATTCTTTCACTATCCCCTGGTGATAGCATTTCCTGCCGAAAGTGTGTGGCTTTCCCATCTACTACGCTCGCCTAAAGTCCCCTGTGGTTTTAACGCGATTTCTTTTGCACCAACCATCTTGACGATTGGCACGCATCTCCCAGACAATAACATCCCTGAGGTAACGTAACTCATTGAGTTCAAGGTCGGACTCAAACCCGTTTCAAGAGGGATCCACAAAGGTATTTAAACTCTGACATCCGTCCGGTAAAGGCAGTTAGCATTTTTTATATTTAAGTGAATGGTGGTTAATCCTCACTATAATGTCAAGTAGGTCAAGTTATAAAGCCTTACTTAAAAATTATTGAATTCCTTACTGTGTATTTAGTGCGTAATATTTCTTTGGTTCATGTTTATATTTTTTGTGCTTTAATTAACGTTTTAGTTTGTTTTAACAATTTTTTCAATCTTCTAAACGCTAAATATGGCACAAAGAACCCTCCAAGTTTAAATCAGTAATATTCAAGATAATAATACCCAAACATATATAGCACTCTTAAAGAGAAATAACTTTAATCACGGAGGCATTTTTGTGTAGTACTTAATTAACCATACGTACAATCTCCTTCCCTCACTTGGTCCTTCCTATACCATGACAGTGTGCCACCCTAACTAAATAACTCAACGTTAGAAGGGATCGACGAAGACCTTGAAAGAAGAAAGGACCATCATACAAACAGCAAAGAATGAATCAATCTCAGAACATCTTATAAAACATGGAAATATTTAAATTAGATTACAGATCCACACAAAACCGGCAATAAGATTATTAAACAAAAGCAACTAAAGAAACGGACCAACTAAGGATAAATATGTAATAAACTTAAGCGATCTAATAGAGAGAATTGCTGACACATATTTGCCGATGAACAAAAGAAATAATGGGACAGAGTTTTTAAAAATATTGACAGTGAATTAGCTTCGAGAAATTTTAGGAAGAAATAAAACGAATGGGATTCATCCAAAGAAAGGAAAAAATGAAGATAAAATAAAGCAAAAGAAAAACAATCTAAGATGAATATGAAATCACAAGAGAATTGAAAAAAGCCAGAAAGAAGGGTTAAATATGAGCCACTCAAAAATAAAAACTTTTAAATAGAATTTCAGAACCAAATATTCAACTTATTACACGATGATATATGAAAGAACTTAACACATTACTGCATCAAAGAGGAAAGTGTCACCAAGGAGGAAATTGACAAAATTTTCCATTCGAACATTCAAGCAAATAGCATCCAAAAATTTCCATATCACTATAAAGGCCACAAAAATATGCTCCAAGGTGTAATGAATGTGAATAATGCTTGCTTAAACTCAGGAGATTACCCCGATAAACTTAAGATTGCAAAAATTATATTCATTCCGAAACCTGAAAATAACACCACCTGAGGTCAAGTGTTACAACCCGATCCGCATTCTTGACTTCTATATGGTTGTCTATAAAGTCTTGACTCAATAAGGAAGCAGAAAGAAACCAACAAAATTTGATGGAGCGACACCAATATTAATTCTTCTAAATAAAGTCCATCATTTCAAAGATCTTCTTTCAATGATCAGCCTACATCCGAATCTGAGCAGCTCTCATTAGCACTGCACTGCTTACCTCCTGGCATGGGGACGGGGCTAGAAAAGGTGCCATAAACATTACCTGCTCCATATAACTCTAGCCAGCATACCGCGGCTGGCTGGGAGCTTACATAAGCAGTCGACATCAAATGAAAAAGAATACGATGATTGTAACTCTCATGATTGGTGCTTGTAATGTATACAGCCTCCAAGACACAGATGATTCGGACAGGCCACACAAGAGTTACAAAATGGTTGCAGCTGAACTCGCCAGCTAAAACATCGACATCGCAGCCTTGAATAAGACATGGCATGCGGGCGAAGGCAATCTCTGCGAAAGCGGATCTGGCTACAACTTCTTTTGAAGTGGACGATGAAGTTAAGATCGACGTGAGGCTGGTGTTTATTTTAAAGTAAATACAGCACTAGTCAACAAACTAGCAGAAATTCCAAAGGGAGTAAACACCAGGCTTAAGACCATGAAAATCCTCTTGCATCTGTTTTAAAAGCTCTATAGCATTTTCAGTGTTTACGCCCCAACCATGACCAACCCGAGCGATGTAAAGGCAAATTTTCTCGAGAACCTTCACTCTGTCATTGCTGCTGTCCGTAAGGCAGACAAGCCTCTTATTATTGGTGATTTTAAATCAAGAGTTGTCTCTGATTACTGCTCTTCGAGTGGAGTGATTGAAAAGTATGGCGTTGGAGGCTGTACCAGAAGTAGAGTTCTTTTGCTTCAGAGTTTGCCGAGAATGAACTGCTGATTACTAGCACAGTTTTCCGCCTCTCTACCAAAAATAGGCCTTTATGGATGTATCTTTACTTAAAACTCTGGCCTCTCATAGATTATGTCATTATCAGGAGGGTCGATCTGCGAGATGTGCATGTGTCAAAGACCATGTGTGCTGCCAAATGTTGGATCGATCATCGTCTTGTCTTCTCGAAGATCAACATTTGAATCCCACTATAAAAACACCCCTCAAACCTGAAGGCTCAAAAATAGATCAATATCATGAAACTGAAAAATAGCACCAATAAATAAAACATTGAGGAGGAATTGGAAGAACGTCTGTCATCCGCTTCTCTGGATATCAAGAAACTGGACTCAGACTGGAAGATCTTTAGGAAGCTCATCTAGAACACAATTTCAGAGATATTAGGGCATATGACCAGAAATCACAAGGACTAGTTTAAGGAAAACTTTGATGAGCTCAAACAGCTTTTTAATGAGAAACATCGTCTTCATCAAGCCTAATTGTATTATCACAAGTCCATGTCAAAGAAAGATGCCTATAACACCATCCGCAGGCAGGTTCATCACATACGACGCAAAAAGTGGCTGAGTGAAAAAGCCGTCCAAATTAATGGACACACTAACATACATGACATGAAAAGATTCTACGAGTCTTTAAAAGAAGTTTACGGAACAACTTCCTCAAACACCCCCCTCAATGCGGATGGAAATACTATAATCACTGAGAAAAGAGGATTCATGAATGCTGGGCTGAGCACTTCGACAGTGTCTTAAACCGCCCTTCTTCTATAAATGATGAAGCCATAGACCATATCCCAAAAGCTTCGATCAGAGAAGCCCTGGAAGATCCACCATCGTTGTTTGAGAGCCACAACACAATCAGTCTGATTTATAACCAAAAGGCTCCCGGCTCAGAATCCATTCTAGCAGAGATCTACAAGGATGGCCGCACTGCACTGGTTGAGAAGCTCTATCACATATTCTAACTCATGTGGAATGAGGAGACGATCTCCCAGGATTTCAAAGATGCTTTAATCATAGATTAGTACAACCTAAAGGGAAACCAGCGAGCCTGTGATAACCATCGAGGTAGTTCCTTGCTCTTTGTCGCAGGCAAGATATTTGCCAGGATCTTGCTTCACCGCCTCACAGCACAGCTTGACCAGTGACTTCTGCCTGAGAGCCAATGTAGATTCCGGAAAAAACGCGGGATTATGACACGGTGTTTGCTGCGAAGCAGCTGAAAGAGAAATGTCTGGAGATGAATGCTTACCTGTTTCCACAAATGTCTATATCAACAAGGCATTCTACTGCGTAAATAGGAAAGGATTATGAAGGATCATGGCCACGGATGCCATCTTATAATCACCTCTCTTGTTTGCTAACCTCACGATAGCATGCAAGCTAGAGTCAGAAACAACGGCGAGACATCTGCCCCATTTTAAGTCTATAACGGCGTCAAGAATGGATGCGTCCTGGCTGCTAAACCTTTTAGCTTCATGTTTTCTGTGGTGCTCTCTGATGCCTTTTGAGATTCCAATGTTGGTATCGGCTTCAAGTACTGAACATATGGCAGGCTGTTTAACCTAAAGAGGCTTCAAGCAAATAACAAGATCATAGCAGACATCATCAGAGACTTTTTGTTCGTTGGTAATTGTGCCCTCAACCCTAGATCGAGGGACTACATGCAGCTCAGTGTCGATAAGTTCGTCACTGCCTGCACTAACTTTAGCCTAACTATCAATCAACACAAGGTAAACTGAAGTTATCCACCAGCCAGCCGGAGAGAAAATCCCTACATCGAGCCAAAAATCACAGTCACTGATCAAAGACTCGATGTAGTGGACCGGGTTACTTACCTCGGTATTACATTATCACGAAATATTACCATCGACGACGAATTGAACGTCAGGATTGTGAGAACCAGTACAAAGTTTTCTAGCCTATACTCCAATGTGTGGAACAGAAGAGGCATCAGTCTTGAAAGAAAGCTAAAGATCTACAAGGCAGTATTAGTCTCCAAACTACAGTATACCAGCGAAAGGTGGATGGTGTACCAACGTCACGCCAAGAAGCTGAACCATTTCACACAATATGCCTTAGAATGCTCATGAATATCAGATGGCAGGCAGGATTCCTGAAACAAAAGTGATTGCGGAAGCTACTCTTGCCAGCATGTTCACTATCCTTGTAAAATCCGAGATACGCTGGGCTAGACATATTGTTCACATTCTAGACCACCGGCATCCCAAGACACTCTTCTATGGCGAGCTACAACAAGGGAAGATGACTCATGGGGGTAAGAAGAAACCATTCAAAGATACTCTGAAACCATCCCTGAAAGCGTTTGGCATCAACCCTGACTCCTAGGAGGAGTCTACAATGGACCTAGGTCATTGACCCCTGCTGTAAACAAAGGCGCCAAGCTGTATGAGACCAAAAGGACTGCTGCAATCATTCATAAGAGGTGGGAAGAGGGACACTGGCAAATAGTCTTCCTGATAATGTCCTAATTATTACTTTTCCCCCACTGTCAACAAACTTTCCGTGCACCGATTGGGCTGTGCAGCCATCTGTGCACACACAAATATACGACATTAAATTCCCCTTATGCCAACCAGATGGATGACAACGATCGTCTTCATCGAAATCGATGGACAAAGAAATACACAGTTGGTCGGACAGGCGGTCTAGCCGCTGGAAATACAGTTTATCTTTCATGGAGCACCATTTGGAACAAGGTGGAAATGCATTAATCCTTGAAAATTCAACCAGACATGACATTCTTGTTAAATCAATATCGGTATGGAACCGATGACGGTTCTTCACTTCGTGAAATCCCTTTCCTCCGCCGATCATGATTAAACAATTACAAACAATTCTCATCTGATGTCAAAAGTGGGCCCTAGAATCGGTCGTCCATTGGAGTTTTAAGAAGTTGGATGCAACCTATACACTACAGGTGGCTGGTCCTTCGGTGTTGCCATATTGATCCAATCGGGGCCTCTTGTGACCAAAATCCATTTGATGCAATCGGTTCAGCACATTCTGATGGAATGACAATCCAAAATCTTTAATAAGATCAAGGCTGCTTGCAGACGATTCAACTTTCAAAGCTGCCCCTAAAGCCTCGCTGTCAATGGCTGATGGTCAGCCGGAACCTAGTTGATTGTCAAGGGTAAGATCTCAGGAGATAAAAAGTCTATATCTCCTCAGACCTTCGCCTGATTCTCTGTGCCTTCTCCTTCAGTATCGCAAATTTCCTTCACAGCAACTCTTTTAGAAAGTTTGCTCTTGTAAGAGTAGTGATCCCAAACTCTATTCCCACAAAGAGAAATATACTGCGCAAGAGGAATAAACAACAGCAGCGTACGGAGGCGTGTAGTCGAATGAGTAAGGCTAACTCAAACTAATATGGGTGTGGCTCCATTCAATTTTTCGTTTTCTTTCTATTTCCTGAGTCCCTAATAACTTTCTGGCCAACCATTTATGAAAAGAATTCTAAACTAACGATTGAATGAATATGTTAATAAAAAAAATTTAGTGAAAAACGCAGTTTTGCTTGAGAAAAATCACAACTAGAAAGATGGCCTTCAATTTATTAGGGAAAAATAAGTAAGTTTAGGGAGAAATATTAACAATAAATAGAGTATTAAGAACGTATTTATGGTATTCGACAAAGTATGTCAAAAGGTTTCTGGGACTAGAAATAAACCAAAAATTGGAACGGCTACTCGGCAAATGCGTAATGGAATCTTACACAAGAAAATAGCGAAGAGATAATTTTAAGATAGAAGCTTACTTCCAAGGTATAGGCTACTTAAGCCCGAAGCTATATTCCATTTATACAGCCAATATTCTTCTACCTAAAAATAAGAATCGCCTAAACATAAAGCTCACCGATGATTTTACTTAATCGAATATTTGATAGTACGAAACGTACAAATCGAGGCAAGGATAATATATTATACAGAGTATTTTGGCTATATTTAACGTTAGTTATTGTCTCCTTTATTCAAGAACAGGTCGATGTGGCTTTACCAAATATGTTTGAAGAGCATACAAATTAAAATTTCAGTTGAGAAAAACCTAACAGATATGGAGGAACGAAAGCCAACTGAATATTCGTAAAAAACATATGTGTATCATGATGATTCAAGACGAATATCAAAATGACGCCGTTTTGACCTAAGCAATGTTCTGTGACCACTGAAAAGGCCGCAAGACGGCCATGGGCAACTGCAACATGCGTTCTGAATGCGTATGCACGACGGAATTCATCCAAAAAACTGCAGGAAAATCTGATGGAAGACCAGACCAAGGGAATGGGGCTATGGCGAGAGAGATCTTTGTTGTATATGCCACCATGAAGTTGAACCTGAATTAGAACCAATGCTACCACTCATACAGTAGCGCAATAATAAATCATGACAGAGATTTTTTACGATTTGTCCTCCTAATTTCAAGAGACCGAAAGGAACACATGCGACAAGATTTTAAGGCATCATTAAGTCGCAGTGGAAGCTTATATGGCTACTTTGATTAAACTGTTTTCTCCAAACCATAATCAAGTGATATTTTTTCAATTTTCAAATGCATTTATCTTTAGAAAATATTACAGGGGCCTTTTCTATTATTAAAACTGTAAAATTTAACTCAATTAACTTGTTTATATGTGAACTCATTATTAACTCATCTTTTCATTATATACAAAATTAGAATCGAGCAAAGTTCCTAAAGATCTACTCGAGCCAAGTTCCTAAAAAGGTAAAGGATAAAAATCCGAGACGCGGGATAGGTAAAGAAAGAGTTTTTTTGATATGGCAATTCAAAGCAAGGAACAACGGAGTCATATTACCTAGAATGTTAGCAAGGAGAGATTTATAAAGTCTTGAGGTTAAACGAAGCGAAAATAGTTGAATACATGTCACCGGAAGGGGGCACAATAGCCGACATTGGGGCCAGGAACCCGTAACGTTCCCACATGTTTCAGTTTTGGCATGGGCATTAACATGCTCCAAGGCCCACTCTTTTAAATGGGACAGATGATGTAGAAAGAATGAAAATGAAAAGGTAATTGGTGTGTTAAATGTGGTGCAAAACATGACCAGAGAGAGAGTGCCAGTCTCTCAAGGCAATATCGTTGGGATAGTGCACCACTCGTTTCCGTGGCAGGTATACAAAGGTATACCAATGGATAGTCTGTAGACTAGTCAAAAATCAGTTTATATTTGTAAACTTTCTTGTATTTTAAATACATGAATTAGTAGAAGTCGAAAGATACCGGTTTTCCAGTAAAATTAAATGCAAATGCTCAAGTCTTTATTCTTGCAATCAATTTCAGAGTCCTGGATTTAATTTAATCGTTCTACGATGGGCGCATATCAAGTTAACAAAGTTCTTATACATGTAAAAAGACCAGAATTGAACACCTTAGTTAAAAAAGGTGATTTATTTGCTGTATATAAGGAATACTAATATCTTGCTATTTTGTTGCAAATTGTCTATTAATGTATTCTAGAACCTTTTTCACTGGCTGTGAGGCTACATTGTTTTGTTTAAAAGTACTTAGAAAACCAAAGGTTGACTAGCAATATTCGTATCTATTTGGAAAATGTCATGACCGATGTGTATTAACTTATAGTTGTCTACATTGAAATGCATCTATATAAAATAAAACTATATTTTCATCTATTCATATTAAGAAATTTATAACCAGGTAATTTAAATTCTCCTAAAATGTTCCATTTTGAATTTATTTCATTTCTCCGTATTTGTGTAATATCCTAATCTTGTCTAGAATCTTATTCATCAAATTCATTGTCTTGATTTATCTAATCGCGCCCGTTTGTTAAATACATATCAAGATTCATGTTAGGATTACAGAAATCTTATGTTTCTTATGATGACTCCACTGTTATAACAAACACTCTGATGTGCGCTCCATTCTCTAATGCTGTCCTGTCAAAAAATACTTCTAGTATAATTTGTCTTTTCCCTATCTCGAGAGACTACCTATTCTACTTAATTGCAGGCCGGCTTTTCAGAATACTCGAGTTTGTTGCGCTGTTAAATCTCGCCCCATGGAGAGATGACGTGAATTCTCTCTTCCTGAAATAAAAACTCTAAGATACTCGTAACTATTAAATTATGACGCTCTACGATAGAAAATAGTTTCCGTACCCATAGTATTCTCGGACAAATACCTATAAACACTTGATTCCTACTGTTTTTATTTAACCTTCTGCTCAGTTAGCAGTACCATGGTATGAGTTCCTTGTGTGTGTGTATCATACACTGGAGGATATGTAGCATCTAGTGCGTTTGCGTTAGTGTTAGGTGCTTACCCTCGTGCCATCCTGCTTTCGACTAATTTGAGCGGTATGGTGAAGTATGGCGTGAAGCATATCCTTAATTATTTCATCCTTTCCCAACAAATAATTAATTCTAAAGTCAGTGCTGAAATTTAAGTTTAATTTGACCAATTTATTACAGATACTGTTCAATGTTGCACTTACCATAGCAAGGCAAAAGGTAAACCTTGAAGAAAATAGGTATTTATTATTAAAGAAAGGTTGTATCTTTATTAAACTTTCAACTACAATATTTAAAAATTTGATTTGCCCAGAATGCAACTCTGTTACATTACTTTCGAATCAGAGTATCTAGTGAAATTTCCCTTGGCACAACTTTATTCTTATATTGTTTTTTTCAGCTTACATAGATTGATCATTAGAGATTCAAATATGTACATCCAACTCCTAAATTCAAAAAGGAATTTAATCAGATTTAGAATGGTGAAACTTTGTATGCTCAGTCTCTGCCTCATCATACATACATATGTGGAGCCGTTGCCGTGTGTATCTGAATAGGAACAAGAAAACTCCTTAATTGAGATATGCCTAAGAAACTATGTGTATTCGCTCGCTTAGAAACTAGAGAAATCTACCTATCACACATTTTACTTATCTAAAGGTCATTAACCCATTAGTGCAGAGCGTCGAACAAAATACAGCTGGAAAAATATTCACCAAAAAACAAGTTTGGTAATAATTACTTACTTTTTGTTTCAGTTTACCCATAATACAATTCTCTATCACGTTTTCTATGAATAATGTAATCAAAATATATATATATTTTTTGAAATAAATCAGTTTACTTCAAGATGTCGTCTAGTAGGTGTGTTGCCTTCTGATCTGGGTAAGTAAATTACTATTATTCTACACATAAATTTATTATTATTGTCTTTTTTTGTTATATATATTTAAATGAAATGTTAATTATCGTGGTTCACTTATAAATTTATATGGATATTGATAAACATACATTCCACACAGAATAATATTATGGTGACCAGAAAAACGAACGCTATGCAGTTAGACTACATATTTGTTCACATGCTCCATATTTGTATAATATAAGTATCTATTCCAATATAAATAGCCAGTTGGATAAATTGGTTTATAATAAATATTCCCATCTAAATTATCGATTGAATACCTTGTTTATATGTATTTTTGTTTATTTTTTAATTATTTATTTATATTTGATATCTTGTGTTTGTGTACTGTGGAATTTTGAGTTCTATGATTTTTAATGCTGGTTTAGAATATTATAGGAATTTGAACACCCAAGAAATATTGTCATCGCTTGAAGACGAGGATGAATATAATGTAGAATCTAGTTACATTGTTCTTTATTTTCCTGAACCAGAAGTAAATTGTCTAACTGATGAACATTCAGATCTCTCTGATGCTGAAGCTACTGGATATATAAATCACCTTGGCTGAACCTTATTGAATACGAAGTGTGATTTTATACCCCTTAAACATTGCGAAACTAAGGATGAAAACATATCTGGTATTCCAAGTGAAAGTAGTTAAAAAATGAAAATAAGTAAAATAAATTGGTGTAAAGAGGTTCAGGTTTTTTATATAAATTCCTCTAAACCTCAACTGAGAGTTTACCTAAAGACATATTTTCAGTAAATAATGAATTAGAACTACTAAAATCGTTTTACAGTGATCATTTTATTGAGGAAATAGTTGAACAAAGATTTATGCTCAGGAAAGAAATGTCAAATTGGATTTGAACACTGGTGAAATATAGGTAGTATTTGGGGGGGATACTTCTCTCGGGCTATGCAAAATATCCAAGTAAAAGACTAGTGGTCTAAGGAATCTGATAGTCCTTGCATTTTGTCAGAAGGTATTTTATTTAACAGATTTGAAATAATATTGTATCTCATTCATTTCAATAATAACCATTAAATAGATGCAACTGACCAGTTAAACAGTCGGTTTATTGAATTAGGAGTTTTAGAAGAACACCTTTCCATTGATTAATCAATGATCCCATATTTTGGAAGGCATTATTAGCCCAAAAAATCCATAAAGGTAAAACCAATGAGATTTGGCTTTAAAGACTGGGCACTCTGCTCATCTACGGGATATATGCATTCATTTGATATCTACATGGGTAAACAACAAAATAAAAATCAGAGTGGCGATTATAAATTAGGACTTGGGGCGACGTAGCTGATAGGTTGATAAATAAAACAAATTTTCCTAAAAATTCCGGTTACAAGCTATTTTTTTTATAATTATTTTACATCCTATAAGTTATTAAAACATTTATCAGATTCAGGCATATGTGCATCTGGTACTGCTAGGGAAAATAGAATGATGAACTGTCCTCTTCCTAGTTAAGCTGTTTTTACAAAGAAACCAAAGGGTGCTTTAGAAATCAGTGCATCTGATTCTGCAGTGGCAATCAAATATAGGGATAAAAATGTTCTGACACTTGCTTCAAATTTTGATAATCAGATATTGGAACAACAAAAGGACTTTCAATCGAGTTAAAAGGTTATACTTCACATCCTCAACCAGTAGCAATAAGGAATTATAATTCTTACATGGGTAGTGTTGACCAATTGGATCAGTTAGTTTCTATTTACAGAACAAGAACGAGACTAAAAAAGTTCTCGTGGCATATATTTATATATTAATTTGATGTTCAATAGTAAACTCCTGAATTTTATGGAAAATAGCCAAGAAAAACAATATTCCTTTTAGGAGTAACTATATTGAAATCACATAGTACTGCATCGATGCCAGGAAAAAGAGATCCTCAAGTTAAGAGTGGAGTTGGATATGATGGTTTGGGGCCCTTTTTGTATAGACGGTTAACGTACAGACGAACATAGAAGTCACTCAGGTAGGGTGAAATGGCAAACTCCTTGACAGATTAAATTGTCTGTCGTATCCAGATAGATAAATGATCTGGATAACTGAGATGAGCTCTCCCGTGCGCTTCTCTTCCGATTTTTTTTGCTATGTAATATTCCATTTGAATTAAATGGAAAATACCTGAGTGACTTCTATGTTCGTCTGTACGTTTACCGTCTATCCATGATATATAAAACAATTCTTATAATTTTCTCTTGTATTTTCTTGTATCACTGAAGATGTTACGAGTTGTAACGAAACGCGTCAGATAAATAAAGTGTTATTTACCTAAGGAATCTTCTATTCTCTCGCTATAATTTCGAAATCGTGCTATTATGAACTTTGGAGAACTTATACATGGACTCAATCCAGACATAAAGGCAAATATAAGACAAATTGAAAGATGTGGAAAAAAATCACAAACGCAAAATTAACAGTAGCTTTTAACAAAACTTGTTACGATGAAAATATATTGCCTAACTTTAGCTCCATATATATATATATATATATATATATATATATATATATATATATACGCGTGGATATGTGATACAATTTTTTCTATTCCTGCGAGGCACTTAGTGAGGCAATTTTAATGCCATAGCCATGGTCTTCACAAAACAAATAATTCACATCTCAGGATAAAATTATCAGAAGATGGATGTGTACGAAACACTTGAGTAAACACAAATTACAACCAAAGAAAATTATGAAAAGTTTTGTAAATTGGGTCATAGAAAACTAGATTAGCGGGAGGATGTAAGCAAATTGTGATACACAGTTGTGTAAAACTCCGCCTTTAGGGAGTGAAACTAATGAGCCTCGACAACAGATTTCTCTGGAGTCGAATCTAGCCCATGCCCACCTGGAAATGAAACTAAAATATAGGCGAGCAATGAGGGGAATCAGGAGTTAATACCTGTATTAGCGTTTACGCAACCTCTTTAAATTCACCAGCTCTTGTCGCTCCAGAATTTAATAGTTCGAGTTGAGTATAGATAGACGGCTTGTTGCCCGCAAAGTAACTTCGTGGTGTGCAACTTGCCCCGGTATAGGCCAATAATAGAATAGAATATATATTTTTGCTTACCTTAAAACTTCAGTAAGCCCGTATCCAAAAATAAGAACACTGTGAAGAAATCACCATTGTAGATCATTCATTAATTCACCTTCACAATAGACAGGTCACACATATAAACCGGTGCCTCTATAAACCTTTACCCCCTGTAACTGATGATCCTCCTTTTCTACCGAAAGCTGGAGGCATAGAAGAAATGAACGCAACAAGCCATCGTCAGGCAAGAGAAGGTGAAGGGGACTTCATAAACGCTGTCGACATCAATCCTCCCATCTTTACTGACACAGCAGTCACAGGTTATCTATTTAGGTGTAATTTCACATCTCCGATTTTAAAAAAGACGAGACAAAATTTTTTCCACGTATTGGCTTCACTTCTTTCTGAGACAGTCGATCGTCTTTTGACGGCCATTACAGTGGACCGACGCCAAGCAGGACGAAGGGCTACGGGAGTCGCTGACAAGAACACTAAGCCCACATGTGATAGAACGGTCTGAGGCCGCTTAAATTCAGGCGCTATCACATGGTTAGAAACATTGCTACCCACGTACATCTTTGAGAGCAAGTAGGGCGCGTTATCGCCACCTGAGTCAATATTTAACCAAGGAGGTCATTCCCCCCCCCCCCGTTTTGCCTCCATTCGTCAATCTCGCCAGATTGAGTTAGGCTTACGGGCAGATAAGGTATTTTCCCAGGCGCGACCGAAGCATTTCCCCGAACCTCCCACTCAATTGTCCCCTACGCCAAGGAGATGGCTCCGGGTACTTATACAAGAGCATTTCATAATAAGATCAGATCAGATCCAGATTATCTTCGCGAGGCATCACGCCGATCCGGTCTCACCTTGTGCACCTCGAGATCCACCATTATTGTACAGAAGAAGACAATATCACTTGAGTGCCAAGGTTCATGCCTTCGAGACGCCAAGTCAATAAGGCCCTCCCAGTTGTTCAGAAAGAGAACAACGTTAGAACAGCCATTGTTCTTTGAGCCCGTTGACAAGAGACGGTTCTCACCCCCTCTGTTGTTCAGAAGAGAACAACGTAAAAACAGCCATTGTTTTTCAAGCCCGTTCGTCAAGAAACGGTTCTTATTCCCAAGACATCAAGTCAGGATAATTTAATTCCCCCTTTTTAAAGTTCTTCAAGAGGACGATTGGTTTCAACGATAACCTCTATTGTTCATTTAGAACACCCCGATTTGCTGTAACAAAGATCGCTCGTATCTCCAAGTCCCACTTCGCTCTTACTCTTCGAAGACAGTCCTTTCCCTTCGCTAAGGACAACCCCCAAAGAACCCTTCTGCTGAAACTCGCCAGTGGACCGAAGATTCCTTCGCATCGCCTTCCTCTGCACAACAACTTTGTAATTACGTAAGCTGAGCATTACCTTTAATTATCTAACCTTTTGTCAACCCTACCCTGTGCTTTAAATAGTTTACCAAACCATCCCATCCCTTTAATTTTTATTTGTTTACCTTTTTAAATCTCGCCTAATCTTAATCCTTGTATTAGTCAGATTTTCCGACGACCCTTTCCATTCTCCGTTTATGTAAACATTTTCTTTTTTGGGTTGTTGATAGTTTAATTAATGAAACTCTTTTTAAATAATGATAGCCATATTATTATCCTTGAGCTCAGTTCCACTTCTTAAGCATATTGAAGATAAATAACTTCGGTCAATCAGATTACCACGCACTCGAAATATTTGAATAGTTCCCTCAATGAATAGTTATATATGGTATATCGTCGAGAGTCTTTTTCTCGACACCACAATAAGCCCTAGAATAAGAGGACATGGTTATATCCATTATCGTTGGTCTACCCTTGCGAAGGAGCATCAGTAAAGATTCTGAAAGGACTCATTCCTACACGCTGGACCACTGCAATCAACACTGGAACTAGATGATGCCAAATGAAGCTCATGCCATACGTTGGGAATAATTCATCTTTGGATTCAGATAATTCATCAATGGAGATCAATTAATTCGACTTCAATAATTTGCGTACACCCATAAATCGGTGTCCCAGAACACTCCTATAAACTCGTGCTGCTATGAACCTTTACCCCCATGGCAGCGACTGGCCGGAACAGACGGAAAAACTTCAGTTAATTGCTTCTCCATCTCACCTAAGTTTATAAAACAGGAAAAGTAATTCTTGGCTCACTAAAAACATGGTTTGTAATCATTGGAGGTTGTGATTTAACTGTTTTTAGTTCATACTCATAGAATAGATTGCCCAGTGATTAGACCCTGCTAAAATCGGTACAAAGTTTACATGGCTCGGTACTTTATTGACGACAAAATTAATTAACTCTGTAATTTCAAATAATTTTTTTATTTTTATCCAATTTATTTAGCTTCTTATGCGATTGATTACATTTTTAAAACTCTATTTATAATCTCTAACTCTAATTTCGATGACAGAAGAATATATTTTTAATTACTTATCTGCATCTTTCTCGAAACTAAATATTAATATAAATATAAACTTTTTACCTCAGTAAAATAAATTTTGGCAACAGAAAACAAGTAATTTTCCTATTTAAATTTAATACTTTTTTATTTTCATTGTGATATGTATTTCCAAATCGTCATTCCTTACAAGATTACCTTAATTTAATCTTGACTTTAAATGATGGAGGTCAATTGGTTTTATCTCCTGCGCAAAATATATCCACATAATAAGGTGACTCCTGGGGACATATTGAATGACTGGTGAACAATCTATCACTTTGGAAAGGCCAAATAAATCCAGCGCCAGCCTTGTCTTCTACCTTAAACTTGTTATATCTTCGTAAAACATTTGCTCCAAAAACACAATTTAACCGAATGTACCGCAGCTGATCTTTTGGGTGAATGAAGACCTTCTTTTTTTACCTATTTTGCATTTCCTCTTGCCCTTCACCTAGTATTACTGTTATTAACATTACAATTTAAATTAAAATTACTATCATCACGCCAAAACTTATGTAACAGATGCATAACTTGCTTGAATTCTTTCATTGTCCTAAAGAGTAGATTGCACAGAATTTGACTTATGCTCTTCCTGGAATTTCTGAAAAAAAAGACTTGATATGGATTATATCGTTGTTCGATCACAATGGGTCAAATTTGTGTGCGAATCATTAATAACGGATGGCTCAAAAGTTACTTCACATATTAAAAAATTAATAACACAAAATTAATTAAGTTATATAAGTGGGTGATATATAAAATGAAAGAGGAGATCTTGGATTTGCATTATTTAAATATAATTTCCTTCAAATGTTCTCCATTATTGTTAAAACAAAGGCAGATTTTTTGCACCATATTTTCTATGATGTTTTCCAAAACATCAAGAGTGACTTTATTGATTTCTTCAATGATGTTTTGTTTCAAATCTTGAAGATTATTAGGTTTCTTTATGTATACATTTTCTTTAAGGTATCCCTAAATGAAAAAATCTAGAGGGGTAAAATCAGGTGATCGTGGTGGCCAAGAAACGTCACCTGAACTTCAAATTAACCGAACAGGCAAGGCTGCTCTTAGTGTTGCCATAGTTTATCTCGCTGTATGTGGTGTCGCCCTATCTTGTTGAAACCAAGTGTCCCCTGTCACTGTATTGTTTTTCCGTCATCATCCTCAAAGAAGTAGGTACCAATGATTTTCAAACTGGTTATGCCGCACCAGACCGTAACTTTCTGCGCATGAAGAGGCTGCTCGTGAATTATCATGGGGTTTCTGCAATTTGGTTTATTAACGTATCCATTAATGTAACAATGGGCTTCATCGGACATGATTAGGAGCGAAGTAAAAGTTAGATCATTTGTTAGTCCCAAAAATGAGCGTGCAAAGTTTATTCTTTTTGATGGTCTACAATATTTAATTGTTGAGTTATTTGAATTTCGTATAGAAGAAGTTTCAATTCTTTTGTTAGGATGCGTTGCAATGATGGTTGAGAAATTCCTAGTTGACTGGAACGTATCCTAGTTGACGTTTGTGGCTGTAGTTGAACACTGGTTAACACACGCTGAATGACACCTGCATTTCGCACAGATCTCATTCTACCAGAGTGTTCTTTATCACTTCTAGACCCGGATTCTCTGAACCTTGATACCTGTGAGAAAATTCCACATGGAATTTCTTTTCCAGTACGGAAGTGACGTCCATGCGTTAAAGAAAATTCTAGAATTTCGTCAGGCATAAATTGGTAAGCCTCCCCTTCCCCCATCTACAAGTGGTAGAAATGAACTGTGTCCACCCCGGACCACTTTTTCGCGGGTTATAATCGCCTGGGCGTGAAGGTTCGAGGTCATTCGAGAGTAGCGCTGGCCAAACATCCCATGTTTCCCCCACCCCTGCGAGGGAGCCTCGGATATATAGGGTTCGTCTTCCAGGTGGGAGATACAGAGTTTAGGAGTCCCACCAGGATCCAAGAAGAATTACCCCTAGTTCCAAGTCAGGTGCTTAACAACGAAGCAAAGTGACGGCTAAACTTTTCGTGTCGTTGGAATTAGCCAGCCAGTGAGGTATTTCCATTTGACGATCACCAACGAGCGATTTTCCCGAGTCCATTCATCAACTCCTGTAGGAGCCCTCCTTGTCTTCGGGTGGCCGATATACTTTCCCATGAACCGTCATCACGTCAACTTATCGCTCAGAAGCTTCGAGTACCCTCACCCTCACGTTTCTTGCCTGCAGAAGACATCCGTGAAACCTTACGCTGATTTCTCCCCTGGAATCCTCTATAAGCCAATCCCTCCTTCCCTCCCTTCAGCAACCCATTTGAGTCAATTCTCCCCATTTGAATAGTCTCCTTCTGTAACGCATTAATTTCTAACTTCAGAGTCTTAGGCGTAACTCTGTAATTCTCCCCCTCATTTACCAATATAATTCTGCCAATTGATTCTCTTATTTTATGTAAATAAAATTATATTTTTGTAATGCCTCTTTAAATAAACTTGATCTGTGCCATTGCCCAAATTTTACCTAACCTAGTTTTAGTCCCTTCCCCATAGATATAATATGGTATTGATGTAATATGATGTCGCATCACGACAATGCCATTGAAAGAATGCAATGCCTCAGTAACAATTGATCCATTATGTTTTAATTAAGTAGTCACAATTCTTGCTCGCTGTTCTTTGCTGTATCTTGCCATTCTGGGTTAATAATTAGTCAAGTATTATTGTGTAATATATTCTTTATATACGTATTATAGATACACAATCAAAATGTCAAGTAAGTTTTGTACCAGAATAAGATCAAATAATGATATGTGCCAATTAATATTGTGTTACATGTAGGAAGAATTTTTTTACTAAAACTTTACACGGAAATCGAGCGGGATTATTATGGCGCTTTTATCTATGCCACTCATTTGGTTTTCCCATATAAGGAAACTCTAAATAATTTAGCTTAAGTAATGTTGATTTTAATGAGTCCAAGTTTGTGCCAATCGTAAAACTACACGGCTTGGCCTTTTGCTAAACAGAGGGTTTGCGCAATATTTCTGGGTTATTTTATTCATTTGGTTTCAAGGATTTGATTTCCTTTAGGACAATGTTTTTTGTTTCATTTCTTAATTTACGCACATAAATAAAAACTGTTGAAAAGTATCAAACTTTATATTTGTTCCTATTTTGTGTATATATTTTTTATATACTAGAGAACAACAAATAATTTGAATATGACCTAAGAGGTGTTATATGAAAAAATGAATAACATACTAATTATAAGCTGTTTATCATTCCTAGTTGAAGAATTTCGACCCTTTAATCCACGTATATTGAGTTTTTAATAATATTATATACTTCAAACTTGTCTTTTGAAGTTAAAGTTCCACAATATTGATCGCATCAGATCTAAATTAGTAAGTTGATGAAGGGATGGGAATTGAGCTGCGTAGGATCTATACCAACAACTGACAACTGTTTGCTCGAATTAAGTGTATGCATACTCACGTCGAGTTATTCATTGCTCTGATTGGAGGTAATAAATGATGCCATAAAGAATTAAATAGTATTAGTAGAGTTGCAATTGATCTAAAAAAATGAGAGCCAAATGGAAACGCGATTAACTCCTGTACTATTCCAGATTAAGTTTTATTTGGTTGAGAAGGTGAACCTTTGCAGAACAGGTTCTGGGCTTCTTAAAATGAACTAAGTTAAACCTAGAGACTTGGAAAATTAGGACAGTCATTAGCCTGACTATAGCCGTGTAAGTATTATTTTAATTATTTTCCTTCTGACACTGCAATAAAGAGACAAGAGGTGGAAATTGTACCCTGCTTTCTACTAAACACGTGGTGTCTTTTAAGTGAAAGTTTAGGAGGAATTTATATTTATCGGAGAATTTTAATATGATTTTGAGGATAGAAATTTATTTCACAATAATTTAGATCTGATCCATGATATCATAAAAGAACACCGGGCCATTAAGGGGTTTCACTAACCCCCTAAAATCGAAGAATTAATCAACCACCAACAAATACATCCATATTTCACTTAGTTCGCAAAGAAGATACTAAAACAAGAAATTCCTAATTAGGAGGGATTGTAGCAGTATTTGTCATAATTTTATTTTAGGCAATAAGATATTATTATAAAAAATAGGACCAATACACTTCGAATTCATATTAAACCCTAACTACTTACCGGTGAAGTCGTCGTTATTATATTACGACCTGTAATATAATTGGCTAATTTGGCAAAAACGGTTAAAATATTTCGCAAGAGCATCTTTGCGTAACCCTATAATGAAAGGAGAGAGGAGAGGCCTCTCTAACTCTTTCTATTCCTATTTATATTCACCAGACGGTCTGTCCATGAATCTTAATATATTTAAGCTGCTTACCATTTTTATGGTATTATACTATTCTGATCCTGAATTTTAGACGGAAATTTTCTAGGAGGATCGCTCACAACATTGCACTTTTTCTAATTACCATTGGACAGCTGTTTTCAGCCACGGCAAGACATAAAAAACACTTCTGCATTAAGCACACCCTAAAAGATGATATATCAGGCTGATACTTTGCATATATTAATTACTACCAATCGAGAAATAAATCAGAGGGTGGGAAGTTGATATTTCCTAAATAAAAAAAAATAAAAAATTATATATATATATATATATATATGGCCGCATTTGTGGCAAATTAATTGAAGTTAACTGTGCTGAAGGCGGTAACTGAGTGGATAGTTTAATGAAATTATGCCGTGCTTTGTTTGAGCTTTGCTCAAAACCTGTCCCTGTAAGGCTGGTTAATGAACTATATCATACACAGAAGATGGGTGAAGTATTATTTCGAATGGTGCTTAAAAATTCACCCATTTTCAGCACTCAAAATTATTATAAATATTTCAATTATTGTGTCCAAATTTGTACTTCGATATTTTTATGGAATTAACAGTTGGTATATTTGTATTAGTTTTGATATTTTTTAAATAAACTTTGAATGGCAGTAATATACTTCATGCTATTCTACTTAATTTGGATGGTTGGATGTGTTGTATGGTCGCGTATTTGTGGTGGTTAATAGACTTACCCGTAAACTTACCAGCCCCGCCAGAGCTGGTTAAGCAGCATACAACGGTCTTATTGTTAATGAAGCAGGCAGCCTTCTCAGACTTATTCGTAGCTCCAGACATTCTTCAAATAATTTGCCAATTTTTGATTTGAATGAATTTAGTGACCTTGCACAGACCGTTTGATCATCTGAATTGTTTCATTCATCAATATCTCTTTGACTAAAAGAGAACTTTCTGATTTTCAATCTTGATCTATCCTTTAAGATTTTAAGGCCATAACCTCTAGTTCTTCTATCATCACTTATTGTAAAAAAAACTTCCTTTCTTGATCCTTCATAACAATGTATTATCTTAAAAATCTCTATTAAATCACTCCGATGTCGTCTCATTTCTAATGTCATAAGATTACAACTTCTTAATCTATTTTTATATGATTCATTTCTTAAATCAGTAATCATTTTAGTAGTTCTTCTTTGCACTTTTTCTATATTATCCATGTCTTGTTGATTAGTAGGCCTACACGCCTGTGAACAATATTCCAAAATAGGTCTGACTAAGCTTTTGTAAAAACTTATAATATTAAATTTTGACTTGAAAATTGTTCTTTTTATAGTCCCCAGAACATAATTTGCTTTATAAACAATTTTTGCTATGTGCCCACTTGGTTTTAAAGTATTATGTACTATTACACCTTAATTATTTTCTGTAACAGCATTTTCAATATCTTCTTGTGCTAGGCTATATACAGCATTTACATTAGAAAATCCTACATTTATAATTTTATACTTTCTTTCATTGAAAATCCTCTGCCAATCCTCTGACCATTTATGAAGTTTTCTTAAGTCGTCCTGAAGCACTCTAATTTCCTCATCATTTGAGCTAGTCCGGAAGATCTTTATATCATCATAAGATTTTAGAATAATTGATTTAATATTTTCGTCAATATCATTAATAAATACTCGGAATAATATCGGCCCCAATGCTCAACCTTGCGGCACACCACTACTTATATTACTCCAATTCGATTTTTGCCCTTGTATTACAACTCTTTGCCTTCTGGAAGTTAGCCATTCACCTATCCATCACATAACTGTGATTAAACATAATTTCCAATGGCTTTGATATCAAATGTCTAAGGTTTCTAAAGACAATATTAAATATTTTTTTTATTTCCATGTGCTTTTTCTGGATCTAAGTCTGCTAAAGTTGTATGTATAGCAGTCCAGGATAAATCAACATCATTCAACATATCATTTCCATCATACATTTTTGGGGGTTGTGGTATGTTTTCTAACCTTTCAATTGTAAAAACAGATGTAAAATATTCATTAAATTTATTTGTCATTTGGAGATACTCTGTTACAGTTTGACTATTTTCATTTTCTAAAGGTCCAACCTCCTCCTTAACGGTTAATTTGCTTCTTACATATTTATAGTATATTTTGGGGTCTCTCTTAATCTGCCGTGAAATTTTCCGTTCGAACTTTCTCTTGGCTTTTCTTATTTCTCTCCGCAATTCTTTCATTGCATTTTTATATCTTTCATTGTGCTGAAAGTCTGGATTTTCTCTATATCTTTTCCACCATCTAGTTTTGTTTTTCTTTTTCTTGCTATATTTATATTCCAGTAAGGTGGCTTAGGTTTCACTTTGCTTCTTATCTTTACTGGAACAGATAAATTTATTATTGTCATGTTCTTTTTTAAATAAATCCCACAGTTCATATGTATTTTTATCTTTAAAAATTTAGATCCAGTCGAATTTTTTTAATTCTTCTTCTAATTTTTGAAGTCAACATTCCTATAAACAAGATATTTCTCTTTCCAATTCAAATCCAACGTTGGCAAAGATATACTAAATTGCACAATATTGTGGTCACTACTACTAAAATGTGATTTTACTTTAACATTGTCCACTAGATTATCATTTCGGCTTAATGATTAATCTAAAATACTGTCTTCTGTCGTGTTGGTGCTCCTACATGCTGCGTGAGAAAATTATCCATAGTTTAATCAAAAAAGTCCCGGTCTTCTTCCTCTGCATACACAGAGTCCCGAACTATCATCCTATAATTAAAATCACCTGCAATAACAATATTTTCTTCTCTTTGGCAAACTTTTCCACGAATTTGATATAAACTATCTTGTTCTACTTGTAATGCTGATGTACTTAAATAACATCCTTTAATAACAATATTGCTGTTGTTTACACTACTTTTTATCTTACACCATGCTGAGTCGGTGTTTTCATTGTTCGTCAAGTCCTCTATTAATTTCGCTTTGAGTTCTGATATAACATACATCAAAACTCCTCCTATCTGTCTGTCTATCTTTTCTAAATGTGTCATAATTTCTCAGTTTTATTTCTGCTTCCCCAATTTTACTTGATGCCCATGATTCAGTAATTATTATTATATCTGGATCTTTTTCATAAACATATGCATGTAGGTGAGGTATTTTATTAACTATACTTGCATTAATCAAAACTGCTTTCAATTTTTTGTTTAACCTAGGACTATTTTCCTTAAAACTAAGTTTATTTACAATAAAATCTTGCTAGCTTACAGATTCTCTTTTTGGTTCGGCACCTTTTGAACTACTTTTCCTCGGCTTATTATCCAGTTTTTTGGATTTTGAGAACCTTGTCTCTTCTCTTTTAGCTGATTTCTTAATTTAAAATCTCTTCCTGCTGCTCCTTGGTTCTCTCCTAGTCAACATAAATACCTTTCCATTCTGGTATATTATCAAGTATTTGTGTTTTATTGAAAATCTTTTATTTCTGGCCCCTATCCTTCACTTTTACAAACATCATTTTTAGCTTATTTCTATAATTTTCCTTCTTCGGCAACCATTTTGCCTCAACTACTTCAATATTTCCGAATTGTAAAATATCCCAAAGTTTATTCAATATATCCCTGCCATCATTCGCATTCTGCCCATTCTTTTTATAATTTCATCGATGTCCATCTCACTAATTTCTTTTGTATTCTTTATTATCAAGCAATTCTCTTTTTCTTGTCTTATATATTTTCGAAAAACTCTTCTCTAGCCATTTTATTTATATTTCCTCTGAATTCTTCATTTTTTACCTGAATCACATCTTTAACCTTATTATCAATTTCATCCACTTTTTTTCTATTTCAGCAGTTTTTGTTTTAAGTTCAGTTACCAACTTTAAGACATCTACAGCCTTCGAGTCACAGTTTGAGCAAAACTAGTAAGTTTTGCCTTTCACAATTGTTTTCAAAGCAATGCACACATCATTATCAATTTTCTCACGAACTGTATGGGACCAAAATCCACAATATTCACAAAGTAAAGCAGGTTCTGACTGTTTCACATTAATTTTACATTTTCCTTATGAATGTTAATTTTTTGTTCTTTTGTTCACCATTAGGTAATATCAAGCCTATTGTATAAGTTTGCCAAATTATCTTCAGTTAATCTATAACCTCAGGCCTTCATTCAATAATTTGTTACAAGGAACCAAATTAACATCCAATATTTAAGAAGATCATTTGGGACTGGTTTACAGTATCTTTCCTTTAAGTGTTATTTGTTTGAAATAGAATGATATATGAAACTAGGTTCCTATTAGTTCGGAAAATTGATTGCAGCTCTAAACGCGGTAAGGCAGACCGGCAAGATCGTTGTTATGAAACGCGACAGATCACTTAAGGTCTTATATTAATCTATCCAATAGATACTGGGCTTTAACATAGTCAAGAACGAAAATATTAAAGCATACCTTTGCGAATGAAAGACTTACTTTAACTACGGTAGGTGTTAAACGCAAAATGTCAATATTTGCTGATGATACCAAGTTATATCAAGTGCATAGAAACCTCACGGTTCAAAAGGATTTAAATACTAGTTCTATGGGCAAACATATGAGATACGAGATACAACTTCCAAATATGCAGAGTTGTTCACATGTATACATTCCTATTTCCATGCACTTCTCGAGAGGTGCTTTATATTTATTTTTTCTACTTTGAGTTGTACCGTGTGTATAGATTATAGGCATAAGAATAGCAGTGTCATTGCTTCTCTGCATGATTGTGAGAGCTGTCTTTATCTTATGAATGTTTTTATATCTTGAGTAGTCGAGGTGTTTTATTCAATGGATTCAGATGGTAAAGTAATTGGGCGTCAGTAACAAACTTTGGGAGATACAATTTGGCTCAAGCCCCATTAGCTTGTCACGCATTTAACCTTTTGTGTTGTTGTTCCTATTATACATTTTGTTTGTATCTGTTTGAGGTTGGCATCGAGAGAATAACTGATCGATGTCTAGTGAATTTGCTTTGTCAATAACATCAAATTTTATTTGTGTTAAGTTTTTAAGAAGAATAGTTATAGAGTGTAGTTGTTTGAAAACATGCTGCTTATTTGTTAATTAAATGACTAGAGAGAAGCAATTAAGGTTAAGTAGCTCTCAGATATTGTTTAGTGTATATAGGTGAGTGATGAACACTTTATAGAAGGTAAAGTAAAGTTTCTGTTCGGTTCGGGGATTGTGATGATTGTACCATCCGTCCAGGTTTTGCCTATTTTGTTGTGTAAGTAGAGGAAGTTGGCAAACTTGGTGATTGATTTTATTACACATATTCGGAGCAATCCTAAAGGCATATGAGTGATAGAGTTTCGCCAGAGTAATTTTTTTCTGATTTATTATGTTCTTGTTTTCAAGTGTGTTAAGAGCTTCTGATTAGTGCACTATCTTTTGTATAAAAGTTGTTGGGTAACTGTGTGAAATTCTCTTTTGTTTGATAGGTCAACTAAGGATGATTTTTCGGCATTTTTTATGATTGTGATAAAAGTGCTAACATAAAGATGCACATATTCCAATGATTTGGGTATTGCCAACCTTCCAAATTTTATCTTTTTAATTATTCTGATTTCATAATACATTTATAAAAGGAACAAAAACCTTCAAAAGAATCCATTTTAGGAAGTACTTTATGTCAAATTTTCCCATATGTAAAAAATAAAATTCAAATTGCATTTTATCCACAATAGCTCACAAAATTGCAAGTTGAAAGAGTTACGCGGATTACACTGAGACTCCCACCTATGTGCCTAATATACGGGTAGATTTTCATTTCCCTTAAACTCACCTTTATTACTGCAATAACTCTAAGGTAGATTTCGCCTTTAATTAATACTAATTTAATTAAAAAACTAAGATAAGAACCTCAATCGTTTTACCCTCCATATAAAACCATTACAATTGTGACTATAGTAATCAGGTAATGTCACTTTGAAAGACAAACTATGTATTAATTTCTCATATACACGTAATACGTTCTACTTGAAAAAAATGGATTGCTTTAGTTTGAGAAATGTTTCCTCTCTACCATAGCCACCTACTCTTTCATCTTGTCTACATGGCTCATTTCGAGTGTGAAGGAAGAGCAAAAGGATATCAAATCTTGTATTTCGTTAAAAGAAAATTAATCCCTAAAAAAAGGTATCTCATGCTTAGTTAAAAGATTGGGCATGAAATCAAATAATCATAAAATCTATGTACATTGATGAAAGAATTTATATTTTTGAATAATAATTGATTTTAAAGTCAATAAAAAGAGCAATATTAGTTTCTTGATAACCTAATATGTTGTTCCATATTTGACTATCTAATATTAAATGAAATAAATAATAGGAAACTTTGATCGCTCTAAGTTTTAATTGAGAAAAGTTTGATTTTAAATAAAAGGGTTCAAAAAATATATATAAGAAATTTTATCAATAAAAGTTGGTAAACCCAAGAGAATTTTTCCCCTCAGCCACAAGAGTCTAATAAAATATTCAAATACACATATGAAATTGATAGAAAATAGTTAAAACTGAAATTGGTTTCCTAAATGTAAACTTTGTTTCCGAGCCTAATTCCGGTTTTCTATTAAAAATTGGATTGCAGCAGATCCGCAAAATATTTTTTCCTTAATAAAAGGAAGTTTACTAATTTCTTTTAGAAAAATTGTAGAGCTAATCCGATATATATATATATATATATATATATATATATATATATATATATGAGATTAGCTGTATAATTTTTCTGAAAGAAATTAAAGAGAAAGAGAGAGAGAGAGAGAGAGAAATAAGTAAATCAATCAAACCTCTCGCTTTCTTGAGAGATAAAAAATGATGTATAAAATAAAATAAAAATGCTTGTTGAACCCAAGAAATTCAGACCTACTTAGACCAAAATGTGAAAATTAGAAAAGTTAAATTAATAAAAATAAACTGGCAAAGAAGGTTACCTGATTAACAATTGAAATTCATGATATCTAACCTTAATTAATTATGTTTGCGTTCAGTATTACTGGATAAAGGGTTGATTTGATCTTTAAACTCATCTTCCCTTCAGACTTCGGCGTAGGAGCAGAGTCGATTCTCGTGACATATTCACATTATGCATTTCCATGTGTGAAATCACAGTTAACTAAATCATTAGCAGAGTAAATTTCCAATACGCATACACCTAGCTCCTTCAACATCATAGCAAACCAAATAACTATATATAGATAGAGGTAGACCTTTATATATCTTTTGGGGAGTAGCAACATCGCCACACTGTGAAAGTTCTGAGAATGAGGAAAATTCTTTTAGACTAAAAGTATAAACTCCGTGACTATCGCCGGAACATCTGATATGAAGAAAAATCCATACGAGGAGCTTCCTTTTGAAAAGTGGGAATGAAGAAAAATATTTAGCCTTTATTCACGTGATTTTAGGCCATATTCTTCAAGAATGTGTTATCACCTAGTGCAGCTAAATTTGCGGGCCGTTGCTCATACGTTGATACTTTACTATCTATACTAAAATAGGTAATATATTTACAAAAAAAAGGTCAGCCCACTACATGAGTTATAATTAATATAATCTAAATATCATTGTTTTCTCTCGAGTGAAACAAGTTTGTGGCTAGATTGCAAGTCAAACAAATGTCATGAAGAATACTCTATCATATATACTTAGTTGCTCTTCGTTGGCCTATTTGAAGATTCAAAATAAGCAGTGCACGCTGTCAAGTAAAATAATGTTTGTCCATGAGCATTTTTCACAATTCCATACTTCAGTAGTAATGAGGCATTAAGAGGCCTGATAGTCTTCCCATGGTCGGAAGTAGTGGTCTGTTCTTGTAAGCGAATGTGAAAGCTCTCATCTCTCTAGGTATTTCTCTGAAATATAATATATTGATAAATTTATGAGGATTAAGGTCAATTAGCATAATTAATGTAGCAGTCAGGCAAATGTTCAAGCTCTTTAATTCATGTTAGTGAGATTGTTAAAATACATTTGCTATGGAAATGGGATTAACCTTCCCTCTTGGTCACATTAAACTTCATCTCAAGGAAAGAAAAGTTCTCAATAAAAATTGAACAAAGAATCGGAAGAATTCGTCGCAACATTTAAATTCAAAAAGAAAGAAAGATTACTATATAGTTACAAAGACAAGATCTATCCGGTGACCTATTACGCAATCATGGTTATAGTTCAGATTCCCGTGCAAGCCATGTCAAACGATTTCCCTACTAGTCTAACATTTCCTTTTCCCAGCTTGAAATCCTCCGACTCTCCTTCGATCTCTTGGAGTTCATCCACCAATGTATTGAGTAGTTGTCTAGACTAGAGTGAATATGCCAGTACAGGAGACTGTTCAAATTAAAAGGTTTCCTGACTGATATATTCTGGAGTATAAAATTATAAGCGCAACCTTATCAGTGATGCAATAAAATTTTCTTCCCGATATCAGGATTCACGAACACTTACGAGACCGCATCCTAATTACATTTTATTAACTATAAAGCTACTATACATAGAGAAATCAAAGTATGGCGTACTTATTTAAAAATATAGTTGCTGGGTAGTATTACCAAGTCATCAGAATGGTAGAGAGAGTAATTAGTATACCATTCACTACCGACTTTATGAATTCGGTCGACTCACCCAATGTGCCTTTGTATCAACCAGGGCTTCCTTAAGCATACATAATCATAAATAATGTTCAAACTCTTTCCATTTAATGTATTTCCTTCTGATTTAGGACATTTAATTTTATAGTATGACTCCCATCTAAAAGACTTTAAATAGATAACTCATTTGCAATCGATGAGAAGGTGGATGGTATCATATACTTGAACTATTCCTAATTGATCTATTGGACAACACTCATAACTTCTGCGACGAGAATATGAAAGTGCTTTCTCATCACCCCTCCCTCTCTGATCCTACCAAAATATATATATGGGTATAGCACGTTTTGCGTCGAAAGCATTATGATAAACCTTCAACATCAAAGAAATTACAAACGATTCTGGTAATAATAGGAAACCGTTGACCTTGTAATCCATTGTCACAATATTCTCATCCTTTCATAATTAATGGTGGCAGGCCAAGCACCAACAATTACCAAAGTCTCTTAGAGATTATCATACTATTCTACACCTGAATCTAAAGAATAACTTGTTGCCCTAAAATTCTTAAAAATCGCCCCCTACACTCAACATCACAATAAATTCTAGGACCTGACTCGGTTTTCAAACGACAACCTCCCCGGTTTTTTTAAGATGAACAATTCCTATAATCTACCCAACCTACTTTTGTAATTATTCTTCGAAATAACCATGAGATGATAGGCCAGGAGAGGTCAACGACACTCTCGAGCCACACCTCGGGGTGTTTCAATGTGCGTAGATGTGGAGAGAATGTGAGAGAAGTGAAATTGGTTGTCTGTTTGATAAAAGGAATACTATATATTCTGGCCCTGAGTGAAACTAAATTGAAAGAGAACGTGTACAATAATTGGTGGAGTGAAAGCGATCAAATCAGGAGTAAATAGGAGAGTGAGAGCGAAGCAATGTGTGGCGATAGTGATAAGGGATGAAGTGTAGGAGTGTGTAAGAGAGTATCAGAAGGTAAATTCATGAGTGTTGTAGGTGTGAGGGAAGTTTGGATTTTAAAAGTGGGTCATAGTGTGCGTTTAAGTTTCACACGTGGGTGAACCTGAAAGTGTAAAAGATACGTTTTTGAAGAAAGGAATGGATATCTAAAAGTTTTTAATGTAAATGAGAAAGTAGTCCCAATGGGTGACCTGAAAGCAAAGGTTGGTGATCGAGTTGTGAATGAAGTAGTTGGGAGTTTCGGAGTCCCGGGAGTGAATAATAATGGTGTAAGGCTCGTGTAAATTTGTGTTATAAGAGAGATGGTATCTGGCAACACATGGTTTTAAACGAAAGAGCACACCAAGTATACCTGGGAAAGACTAGGTATGCAGGTGGTTAAATTAGTGATTGAGGATCAAAGAAGAATGTTAGACTTTGTTTTGATAGGAGAAGAGAATATGAAGAAACATTAGGATGTAGATGTAACGAGGGGATGGTGAGAGGCTTATCCGACCATCCTCTAGTGATATACAGAAGTAGGAGTAAAGAGTAACTTTATTGGCAAAGGAATGAACTTGCAGAGAAGGAGGTGGTAAGAGTAGAGAAGTGAAAGAAGCTAGGGGCAAGGAAGAATACATAGAGTTTGTGGCAAGAGAGTAGAAAGCGATAAAAGAGTGTGATAGTTTGGGTGTGGAAGATGAGTGTAAGTTGATTCGTGAGAGCATATAAAAAGATACCAGGAAAGCATTTGGAATTAGGGTGGTTAGGAAGGGTAGCGAATGCTGGAATGCTGAAGTTAAAAAGCTAGGGGAGGAGAAGTGTAAACTGTTTAACAGGTATAAACCAAACGAAATCTCAGAAATCAAGGAAAATTATAAGGGAAATCGACAGTAGGTGAAAAATTGACTGGCTAAAATGAAGAGAGAAGCGAATGATAGTTGGGGTGAAAGAGTGTCCAAGTGATATAGACAGAATGTAAAGCAATTTTGGAAGAAAGGAAATTGTGTGATAAATAGAAAAGAGACGATAGAAATGAGAGTGAAGGATGAAAGGAGTAAAGAAATTAGTACAGATGTAGAAGTAAGTGAAAGATGGGAAAAATATTTAATGATTTGCTAAATGTGGAAGATAGTAGAGAAATACAGTTGCTATGTCTTGGAAGAGGTAGGATGGTATCAAAGAGAATTAGATAGATTGAAATAATTAGAATAAAAGAAGTATTGGATGCAGTGAAATGAACAAAAAGTAGAAAGTCATTGTGTATGGACGTGATAACAAGTGAGATCCTGAAAGTGTGGGAGAATATATAGTAGAATGGTAAGTGAGGTGGTGTAATGTATGTATAGACCAGGGATGTGTGCCGAAAGATCGTAAGTATGCATGTATTGTTACTATTTACAAAGGAATGGCTGAAAGAAGTAAGTGTGGTAGTTAGAGAGGTATAAGTCTGTTAAGTTTGCCTGGAAATGTACATAGACGAGTCTTGAGTGAAAAAATTAGGAGGTGCAAGGAAAGTCTAATTGGAGAGGAACAAAGGGGGTTTTGGAAGAGGAAAGTGTGTGTGGATCTGATTTTACCTTGGAGAATAAAAGTATGTACATGGCATTTATGGATCTGGATAAAGCGTATGACAGTGTGGACCGAGAGATGATATAGAATGTGTTTAAAATGACTAGAATTGAATGCCAAATATTAAGAGCTATCAAAAGCTTTTGTGGTCATTGTAAAGCATATGTAGTGGTTGGAAGAGAGGAAGGTGACTGGTTCAGTGTAAAAACTGGACTCAGTCAAAGATGCGTGAGGTGATTTGGGCTGTTCAATCTGTATAAGGATGGCGTAGTGAGAGAGGTGAAAGCATGAGTGAGTGTTAAGGGTTAGCATTAGTGAGTGAAAATGGAGAAATGTACGAGCTAGAAAAATTGTCGTTTGCAGATGATTCCGTGCTGGTGGCTGACTCAAAAGAGAAAGTACAGGCCATAATCGATGCATTTGGGATTGTGTGTGAGAAAAGGAAGCTCAGTGTGAATGAAGGCAAAAGCAAGGTAATGTGGTCCAAAAAAGAAGGAATGAGTGGGCTACAAGTAAGACGAAATGGGGGAAGGCTGGAGGAAGTCCAAGGTTTTAAGTATCTCGGTTTGGATCTGGCAGCTGATGGAAGGGGTGAAAATGCAATATTGCAGCGAATGGAGAAGGAAGTGCAAGCATATGGTGCAATAAGGGATGCGCAAATAGGGTTGTATAAGAGAATGGTGGTCCTAGTGCTCTTTATGGATGTGAAACATGGGCTTTGAGTGCGAATGAAATGAGGCAAGTTAAAGGTATGGAAATGAAATGTCTGAGAAGTATTTGCGGTGTAAGGTTGATTACTAGTGTGAGAAGCGAAAGAGTACAAGAGAAATGTGCAAGTAAAGTGAGTTTGCTTGAAAGAGTTAATAGATGTGTGTTGAGATGGTCACCTAGAGAGAATGGAGTATCAATGGCTAAAATGAAAGTGTATAGATCTTGAGTGATAGGAAGAAGACAGCGTGCGCGACCTAAGAAGGGTGTGGATGGAGCGTACGAGAGATATCCTTGCTGGACGGTGCATAAGCACCCAGCAGGAAGAATGGCGTGCTAGGAATAGGAATAAATGGAGACGAACGTTTAAGAGAGGACAAGCTGCGTATAGTGACACACAAAGGCAGGTAGGAATGAAGTTTTCAGGGGAAACCAAACTCTGATGATGGATGCGAAAATGTTGTAGGTGGGTCACCTTGGTTTAGCAGCGGATAATGTGTGCAAAGGGTGGAGTGGACGTGTCTCTGGGGTATAAAATAAATACAATTTTAATATATTCTACATCTATCCCACGCCTAAAATCTTTACTTAAATCATTCTACGAGTATCAACCAAGAATAATTTTTTTATTACTGAAGAAAGATTCACCTATAAATAGCTTAAGGTAATCACCAGGCTATCATATCAATGATCTCATAAATTTCCCTAATGCTCCTCGAAACGTAAACCTTCTCAAATTCTCCCTGTTGAATCTCATCTCAATCTTTCACCTAGATATACGCATCATCATAAAGTAGAAAAACATCTAATCCTATATGCCGGAGCACTCCAAGTTCCAACAACGAAACCGACACGCTTAGACCTCATTTATAACTCATGCTAACACCTTGAGTTTTCCACTTACCATCCAATGTAATAATAGAATATTTTCTTCACATCTAATACATTATGTCTCACTATTTCAATTCAATGTATGTTAAAACAGTTTCATAATAAGAGAATGGTTTATAATAGCCAACATTCAGCAATTCCAGTGTCATGGCTGGTTAAATCTTTGAGCCCCACCAAAATATGCTCAAATGAAACCACCTACAAACAAATAAAAATTTACTTATACATTCACAAATAAATCTTTACAATATAGGAAAAGTATATGTATTGGTTTTATTATAGATCTACACTCACATAGGATGACTCTATTCTCAATGGGAAGCTACACTATAATAAAGAATCCAAAGCAGGCTTATCCTTACTGTTAACAGCTGCCATCAAAGCGACTCAAAACGACTCCCCATGTATCGACAGAATACATAGTTACCATACGAGGGGCAGTCAATAAGTTTAGCAATTCGATATAGGGAGACGAGATATGAGAAGAAGTGTTTATTATGTTTCAATATAACTACTCTCGACTTCAATGCACTTCCGCCACTTCTCCCTGAGGCTTCAAATTCCCGACAACCAGAAATCTCCCGAATGCTGTTCAATCCACTCCTGGATGGTGAGCTGGACATTTTTATCATCCCCAAACCGGCCTCCACACAGTGCAGCCTTGAGCCAGACCTAATCTGTACGGGGGTAACCACCCCCCTACAGTCCAGGTCTGGCCCATAGTGACTCGTGAAGGGCAGCTTGTGCAACTCTGGCCTTGTGGCCTCGAACGACGTTGAAGTTGATCATAGGGCGTGAGGTTTCTAGGGACCCAACGGGCACAGACCTTGGTCATGGCCAAATTGTCGTGGATGATGTTGATAACACTTCCATGTGATATTCAAAGTTCTCGCTCGATTTCTTCGACCTTCACCCGTAGATTTTTGAGAACCATCCTCTCCACACGGGCCACATTGTTGGTCGTTAGTCACGTCTGACGGGCATCCTGGACGGGGGTCATCTTCAAGGGACTCACGACCATGGCGGGACCCCCTATTCCAGCGAGCAATGGTTGTGTCGGTGTAGACTGATACCATGCGTTCATGGATCTCTTTTGCATTCTTGCCTTCCCTGGTCAAAAATTGATCACTGCGCGGTGCTTAACCTTCTCCATTGTTGAAAAAGTGTGACTGACGATCTGCGATCAACTACTGCTTCTTAAATAGACGAAGAAGGAGCGTGCAGCTGCAGATCCTGACTTGTCATAACTTGTCTTAACACCCCCACTAATAGACATCCCACTTCCTCTGTTTTGCCCCACCGATTCGCCAAACTTATTGACTGCCCCTCGTATATCGCACGTAAAAAGTGAAGCACCGCCTATTATTCATTTCAAAAACAAAAAGCAAGGCACTCTTTCTAAACTGTGACCCTGTGGTACGTCACAAAGAAGAGAATAAAAAGGAAAATATAGACGGATCTAGGAGAATATTATAATGCACCCACGTTTCCCCACCTCCCTTCCGGGCGGGCTGGTTATCAAACCTTCCCCTTTCCGGCCCGATGTCTGGTCCCCTTACCCCCGGAAGTACCCACCTACCATTTTAGCTAATCACGGCGTTCCTTCCTCGAATAGTTATCGATAGATAGGGGCTCATCTTGGCTTCCGGTGGTTCCCGGAAGTTTGCAAAGGACGAAATGAAGGAGATAATCAAGAAGCTCTCACCCAAAGAAGGGCGCTTGATATCAAATCTACTTCCGTAGCCATGTGAACCTCTCCCGAGTTTCGAGTAAAAAAGATGAATTCTTGAACCCTTGGTAGTAGAGCTTGCACACCGTCTAGCGGGGCAGGAATTGTCATTTATCTTAGAGGAGTGGTAAATCGTCAAAGCACTTAGTCTTCAAAGAGGAGATCGTTCCCAGTTAGGGAGGCTCCTTACCCCATTGGCTTGCAAGTGAATGCGGACCCAAGCTCGTACTCATGTGTCAGAGTCGAAGCTAAAAACAGCCTCACTCTGGTTCCCTAAACGAGAAAACTACATCTCGGCTTTTCTCCGTGATCCTACGGTGTCGATAGGTCACTTCGCGCTCCCCCCCTCCCTTCTTACAGAGGCACTAAGATTCCTGGGAGTTCACGAGCGTGGGGACCTGTTTAACAAGAAGCTCACGTCTCTGCCTTCTTCCAGCAAAATCGTGACGGAATTGTGGAATCAAGTCGGTCCCTAGAGAACCTACCCCATCGTCTCCACCTCTTATCTCACCACCTTCACTCACCAGCACTACCCGAACATCAGGTTCCAAGGTAATCCTTCCCTTTCACATTTCCCAACTTCACCTCGAAGCTTACCAACGTTAGAAGTGTATAGGGATTTACATAGTGAATAGTTATTTACAGGCCAAGTGAGTTATCCGAGATTCACTTATTAATTTATCTCAAAACACCTTATTTGTGTATTTATATATATATATATATATATATATATATATATATATATATATATATATATATTTTTATTGTTTAGCGTTCATTAAAACTTTATTTTTATATTGTTGTGTATCTAACTTCCTTTGGGTTGCTTGCTGGTAAAGTTCATTCCAATCCCTCCGTAGCCAACCTCTAAGCAACCTGAGTCAATAAACTCCTTCAGGGCACGGGCCGAAAGAAGTATAAGTAGTAGTACGACGACTACTCTGCATTCGGATTTAGTAAAATTATGTATTCTGCTCTATTAATTTTTGACATAATGGCCCTCTAAATGAGTAGAGATTGCTGATTTTACGGCTTACTTTTGCCAAACGCAATTAATTATTGTATTTGAAATTAGTCTCAACATTTTGACGTAAATTGGAAGAATATTAATATAACAGCTTATTAACATCAAATATATTATATTAACATTAATATTCATATTATATCTTTTTTTTATTTATTCCATTAATATCACGCAGCTATACGAAAACTGTCATTGATATTTAGCCCTTGTCTGGTTATTATGCCTCCATATCATAAAAGGTTTGTGACAGTCTCAAAAATCTCTCCTGGCAGAAAGATTTACCACATCCATTAGTGAAAATGACAGAACTTGAGGAAGATCAAAACCCAGATTTGGAAGGCAGACTCCGGAAATTATTTATGACAATCGAAAAAGAGAGAAATTACCACCAAAAATGGCGTGAAAGAATTGTTACAATTTTTTTCCATGTTGGCATTTTAGCTTTTATCCCAAGTGCTTTCCTGTATATATGATTCCTACCATCTTCTTGTTTATTTTTATAGTCGGTATTAGGCATAAAATCATCCGATCGTGAAATACTGTAAAAATGTGGAATTATTTCTTTTAGTTGGAAATTAATAGCATAAACTATGGGTTATACATATATTATAAATCCTTGAAAGTATTTTTATTTTTTCTAAAGTTGTCAGTTATTAATATAAAATAAGACGAAATCGAGAAACGCCTAAATTAACTTGAAAGTTCTACGACCGATGTCTGCGGTGCTTGCACACTTGAATTTCATTGTAATTCAGATACACGTGATTTAGATATAACTACTGCAATTATTTTGTTAGCAAAGGAAAGCATAGGGGAAATATTTCAGTAGATACTCGTAAGTAATGACAAGAAGTAAAAAAAATTGGTCCTAATGATCTCTAAGAGATCCTTGATTGCATTTCAAATGACAATATTAATTAACATATATGGCATCATCTCAAGAAGATCGAACCCCATTTAGCTAGGCAAGTAATTGAGAGCGCCAGATTAATTATGTCAAGGATAGAGAAACCAATGTAAATATGCTGAAAACAATTTGCAATGTTAATTTTATGGTGTGATAGAATAGGATAGGTTAGATTGATAATTTAAAATCTTTACTTAAAATTTTGAGAGAACCTACTTAACAAAACTTTACCGAAATTTCACTATCCGTCTTGCTGTAATTATTCCATTTTTCTCACTTCACTAATATATAACATGAATCCATTGCCTTAATTGAGACCTTATTTGGGGAAAAAATGATCCCGCTTTTATGGAGGTTGTGGTGTTAAAGCGTCTGAAATTTTGGGGGAGGCATTTCCATTTAAACCCATTATGACTATTTATGTATTCCGACCATTTCATTTTGCTTAACCACAATTTGGAGGAACCGTGCACAGGACAACAACAACAATAGATTATCATCATGTTAAGTATAAAAACCTAAGTTTCATCTAATGAAATAAATACGATTATAGGCACATTGATAATGAGTCATAATATTTGGGTAATAAAACGTAGCGGCTGAATGATTGAAAAACGCACATGTAAAGACAAATTCATACAAAAATTAAACAAAAGATTGTAAATACCATGTTATAGTACGTAGACTATAACATTGTCGTAGAAAGACTCCCGACGATACTATATATAACACTATTCGTTGAGGGAACTTCCTTAATTATCTTTAGAGTGCGTTACTGTCTGGCGGCCGATATTATGTATCTTCAAAGTGCTTAAGAAGTGGAACTGAGCTCAAGGATAATAATATTGCTATCAGTAATAAAATAGAGTTTTATTAATAATAACTATAAACAATACACAAAAACGGAAAATATTGACATAAACAGAATGGAAAGGGTCGTGGAGACTCGGGCTAATCCAAGGATTTAAGGGATTAAAAAAAGGTAAAACAAATATAGAGTTAAAGAGATGGGATGTTTCGATAAACAATTTAAAGCACAGGATAGAATTGACAAAAGGGATCAATACTCAAAAGGTGACGTTTGGCTTACGTAACTTTTCATTCGGGTGCAGTGGAAGGTACTTGAAGGAATATTCGGTCCGCTGGCGAGTTCCAGCCGAAGGGGGGGGGGATAAAAGGATCCTGACGAGGCGTCTTGGAAAGGAGAACCGTTACTCGACGAACGGCTTGAAGAACAATGGCTGTTCTACTTTGTTCTCTTCTGAACAAAGGGGGGAATGAGAACCGTCTCTTGTCTACGGGCTCAAGAACAATGGCTGTTCTAATGTTGTTCTCCTTGAACAAAAGGGAGGGGGTGAGAACCGTTTCTTGGCGAAGGGCTCAAAACGAACAATGGCTGTTCTAGGTTGTTCTCTTCTGAACAAAGGGGGGGGGATGAGAACCGTCTCTTGTCTACGGGCTCAAGAACAATGGCTGTTCTAATGTTGTTCTCCTTGAACAACAGGGGGGGTGAGAACCGTTTCTTGGCGAAGGGCTCAAAACGAACAATGGCTGTTCTAATGCTGTTCTCCTTGAACAACAGGGGGGGGATGAGAACCGTTTCTTGGCGAAGGGCTCAAAACGAACAATGGCTGTTCTAATGCTGTTCTCCTTTGAACAACAGGGGGGGAAGCCTCGGGGACTTGACGTCGGAAAGGCTCGAACCTTTGGCACTCAAGGAATATTGTCCTCCTTCTGGACAAGTGTTGGTGAATCTCGAGGTCGAGGTCCCTTGGCGCACAAAGGGAGAGAGGGTCGTGGTGATGTTTCGCGACGAAAATCTGGATCTCCAATCTGATCTTAGTGGTAAAGTTTCCATATAAATAGCTAGGACATCTCCTTGGCGTGGGGGAAAATGGAGTGAAAGCTTGGAGCGAACGCACAGCCGGGCCGGAGAAAAATGCCTTATCTGTTCATAAGCCTAACTCGATCTGGCGAAGTCTTCGTATGGGGGTGAACGGGGGGACGATAACCTCCTTGTTTAAACATTGGCATCCGGTAGCTGGGATAAGATTCCAAGCCTCGAATCGAAGATGCACGTGGGCAGCATCGTGGTTTTTAATAATATAGGATAGGAGTTGAAATTAACTCGTTCTATCACACCCCTCCATTCCAGGGGAAGTTGTCACTTCGAAAAAAAAAGAGAGAAGGGACAACGATAGAGCTCCGTTGTGGGGAACTCGTTTTCTTGTACCAACCGTATCTTCCTGCACCTAACTAGTATTACCTCAATACATATGATTATTTTGATCTTTGGATTACAGGGGAAAATAACCTTTAATACAACTTAATCAAAGAAAAAAAAAAAAAGGGCATGGAACAATGAAATGATATAAACTTAGTACATACGGGACAAAATAATTTATACGTAAATTAATAAGAACAAATATATAGACATACAAAAAAATTAGACATTGAGCGTTACAAAATTCAGACATATACATTAATTAATTATATTACGAAAGAATCTTAAATTAAGTCGTACAAGACGGTATATACCTACATGGAGATACTAATCCTATGAATACAATTATTCTACGCTATTCGGTAACGCATTTCTACTGAGGGCGTCAGCGACCTGGTTATCGAAACCTTTTATCTAATTTATTTTAAACTGATACTCTTGCAAGAGTAAACTCCAGCGCATGATGCGGCCGTTTGAGTGTCTCAAATTCCTAATATAGGCTAACGGACGGTGGTCGGTTCCTATTTGAAATTCTTTACATATCAAGTAAAGCTTGAATTTGTCTATGACCCAGATAATTGATAGAGCTATCTTTTCTCTAGTGGCATATCTCTTTCCGCGTGGTAATAATTGACGACTAGCATATGCAACTGGATGACTCGTTCTGTCATCCACGTATTGAAGGAGTACACCTCCAATGCCCTCGTTGATCACGTCGGTCTTAACCAAAAAAGATTTTTCCGGGCTGGGCAACTTTAAAATGGGGGCAGAAATGACTTACTCTTGAGCTGATTACAACGGGAAACAACGACATCATTCCAACGTAAACGATCGGGGAAATTCTTTTCCTGAAGGGGGCATAGGGGGGCCAAAATTGCAGCGAAATTCGAAACAAATCGCTGATAGGGAGAAGCTGATCCTAGGAACGATCTTAATGGCTTCTTTGTAATCGGGAGGGGCATGTGGGCGATTGCCTTAATCTTGTTCTCGTGGGGACCTAACTTGCTTCGTCCTATTTTGAAACCTAAATATTTGATGGTTTCGTGCGCAAAATGGCATTTGCTGGGGCCAATGGTGAGGCCATTTTCACGCAGTTGCTCGAAAAGAACTAATAGGGCGGGTAAATGGTGACTCCATTTAATTAGTTCTTGTAGCTGACTCTTCCTACGTGGTGTCAGCTGCGCGTCACTATCCAGGTCAGAGGGTTCCAAAGACTTGCCTGGTAGGGAAGGAGGAGGGTAATCGGCATCAGGTTGGATGCACACTGTCTGGATTACCTTAAGGGACTCCGCGGGGCAATCCTCTTCAAGCGCTGATGCTTCGTCCAGTTCTACGAAGGTATCTCCATGGGCGCGTTGGGGGTTCTTTTTTTCTTGGGGTCCAGGGACAGTCTCCGTGTCCTTGTCTGGGGCCTTATCACCTAAGAGTGTTAGTGATTTACACTCCTTTTGTGCCGTCCTAAAGTCCTGGTTAAAGGTTTCCGAGAAATCGGACGGTATCGGGGTTCTGATGGGGACGGGCTCCTGGGCTTCTTTCTTATCTTGGCCTTGAGGAAGGGCGGCCTGAAACACAGGGTCGAAACTTACTTGGGGGCTCTGTCCTATAAGTACGGAACAGAATTTTATGGGTGCTACAATGACTTCAGCCCAGCCATTATAATATTGAGACTGCAGGTAACATCTAGCGACGGGGAATCGGTTCGCCCGCCCAAGTTGGTCATGTACCACCGCAAATTTTTCGTGGTTAGAGGCCACTGGGAGGAGTTCGTCGGACACGATGAAGCACGTACATCCTGTGTCCCTGACGAGAGTCAATACTCGACAGCTGTCCACGCTGCCCTCCTCATATTTCAAAGTTCCCGATGAACTTTTACCAAAAACAAAATTTACCTGGTGGCCTGACGGAGGGGGAGAAGTTTCTGCTTGGATCTGCACCACCGGGGGAGCCAGGGTTGCATTAATCTGGTGAACTTGGTGGGCTGGTCCGCTTTTAAGCCTAGAATTTTGGGGGCAATTCCAGCTCATGTGGTTTTCTACACCACAGGTGAAGCATATGGTTGGTCGCTTCGGGAAGAGAGATGGAGGAAAAGTCTTAACGGGAGGTTTGGAGTCCCGTTGTTGGTTTTGGGGAAAGAAGTTTGGGGGTTTTACGGGGATCGGAAACTTTGTCAGCTTTCCAGGGAAGGGGCGCGAATCCTTCCTTCTTTCTTCTCGTTGGATTTCTTTTTCTCGTTCTACTCGTTGGATTTTTCCTTCTCGTACTTCTCGTTGGATTACTCTTTCCCGTTCCTCTCTTTCTCTTTCTTTTTCTACCTTTTTTCTTTGAACTTCTGCTTTAATCCGAGCTAATTCAATCTGAAGCTCAGCTTGTCTTATGTGTCCCCTCTTTCTCTTTCTTCTCGTTGTATTTCTCTTTCTTCTCGTTGTATTCCTCTTTTTTCCTCTTTTCTTTGTATTTCTCTTTCTTCCTCTTTTCTTTGTTTTTCTCTTTCTTCCTCTTTTCCTTGCTCCTCTTGAATGTACTCAATTAGTTCTTTTCCGGAAAGTCCCAAGGCTTCTCCTTGCGCTTTAAAGATTTTGAACTGAGTCATCTTTGCACTTGGCGGCTCAATAGTCAACTAACTAAAATTCCTTGCAACAAGAATTATGCCTCTATAGAATTGGCCTACCTAAATATGAGCACTGACCTATTCGTACTTGGTTTCTCAATCTAAATAACCACTGACTAAAATCACAAAAAAAAACAAACAAATTATTATAACCGTTCCTTGAGCTACTCCAGCTTCTTAAGTTTCAAAAAAAAGGGGATAGCAATCGTTAAAACAAAAGGGAACTACTATATTCTATTATTATAACGAATAACACTATGCTTTACTCGACTGAGACCAGTGTTTGCAAAGATATAGCGTTAAACCCCACACAACTGATACCAAATTTAAATAGTATATATATATATGTCGTAGAAAGACTCCCGACGATACTATATATAACACTATTCGTTGAGGGAACTTCCTTAATTATCTTTAGAGTGCGTTACTGTCTGGCGGCCGATATTATGTATCCTCAAAATGCTTAAGAAGTGGAACTGAGCTCAAGGATAATAATATTGCTATCATTAATAAAATAGAGTTTTATTAATAATAACTATAAACAATACACAAAAACGGAAAATATTGACATAAACAGAATGGAAAGGGTCGTGGAGACTCGGGCTAATCCAAGGATTTAAGGGATTAAAAAAAGGTAAAACAAATATAGAGTTAAAGAGATGGGATGTTTCGATAAACAATTTAAAGCACAGGATAGAATTGACAAAAGGGATCAATACTCAAAAGGTGACGTTTGGCTTACGTAACTTTTCATTCGGGTGCAGTGGAAGGTACTTGAAGGAATATTCGGTCCGCTGGCGAGTTCTAGCCGAAGGGAGGGGGGGATAAAAGGATCCTGACGAGGCGTCTTGGAAAGGAGAAACGTTACTCGACGAACGGCTTGAAGAACAATGGCTGTTCTAATGTTGTTCTCCTTGAACAACAGGGGGTTTGAGAACCGTTTCTTGGCGAAGGGCTCAAAACGAACAATGGCTGTTCTAATGCTGTTCTCCTTGAACAACAGGGGGGGATGAGAACCGTTTCTTGGCGAAGGGCTCAAAACGAACAATGGCTGTTCTAATGCTGTTCTCCTTTGAACAACAGGGGGGGAAGTCTTGGGGACTTGACGTCGGCAAGGCTCGAACCTTTGGCACTCAAGGAATATTGTCCTCCTTCTGGACAAGTGATGGTGAATCTCGAGGTCGAGGTCCCTTGGCGCACAAAGGGAGAGAGGGTCGTGGTGATGTTTCGCGACGAAAATCTGGATCTCCAATCTGATCTTAGTGGTAAAGTTTCCATATAAATAGCCAGGACATCTCCTTGGCTTGGGGGAAAATGGAGTGAAAGCTTGGAGGGAACGCACAGCCGGCCTCGAGAAAAATGCCTTATCTGTTCATAAGCCTAACTCGATCTGGCGAGGTCGGCGTATGGGGGTGAACGGGGGGACGATAACCTCCTTGTTTAAACATTGGCATCCGGTAGCTGAGATAAGATTCCAAGCCTCGAATCGAAGATGCACGTGGGCAGCATCGTGGTTTTTAATAATATGGGATAGGAGTTGAAATTAACTCGTTCTATCACAAAAAATGAACAACACTGCCTACATATTAATGCTACAATGCTAATTTTTTGCGAAGGTGACTTTCTATTCATATTAGATTATATTTTAGTGTACCCCATATTGTTGTCAGCGAAATTACTGTTGATGGATCGAAGAATGCGTGACCTATTATACTTCTAAAAAGTGCAAAAAGTTAAAGCTTGATTAAGGAGAGCCTCTCTAACTTAAATAGATGTACTGCTCAATGTTCAGTAGCAAAAGGGCCCACGGTTATGCAATCATACACAAAACATGGTCAGATTTCATTGGCGAATAATAGGAGTGGGGCAAATCTGAAGTAAACTAAAAACATTTGTCAGGTACAACAAGGATTGTGGCCAAACATAACAAAAGTACTGCAAAAAGGTGAAAGCCAAAGATTCATGGAAGGGTAGCAATTTCGAAACTGCTGGTGTCGTAAACCGACGCCAAATTGCGAAAGAAATAGTGCACGATCATAATACAGGGACAATTGAGGACTGGAAGAATTTAGTATTGTTCGACTAGTTAACATTTACATGATTTCATACAAATATACATGTTTATATATGGAGAACTCAAAAGGAAGCGTAAAACATGGTGGGGTTAATGGTCGAGTTACTGTTAACAAATATCTAGACATACTCAATGGCGAGGTTCTTAGTATGACAAACCACACTTTTTATACAGACCATTAAGAGATGATTATGCACCCACCATCTTCCCTGGCCAGCAAGGTCACCTGATTTACAAATCATCGAACCATAATGGCCAGTTTGGAGCAGAGAATGTGAAAGAGGATTTGCAATTCCACCATCAGAGAATTAATTGACAGATGCTTTAATGAATGAATGTGAAAAAGTTAGAGGTAATCCCTAAGATGATAAATAATTATATTCCACAAATCTTTGCAGGTGGAGTAGAAGCAAATGGTGGTCCAACGCAATAATATTAACCAAATATATTGCATCTGTCAAGTGGTTATATTATTTTGTCCAACCCTTGTACATATGTATATTTCATTAATTAACAAAAAATTACAAAAATATTTAAGTCATTATACCTTAGCATAAATCCTCTAAATAATGCCAAGTATACACGTGTATATATATATATTCATGGCCATTTCTTTTTAATAATTTTTTGATTACCTTTCGATATTATCATTGCTTTTAACATGAATACAGAGCCTACTGCTTAATCTTGTCCATGGTTGCCGATGAAGACGTCATTTCATACATGGAAGAGTTTGATGATGTTTGGTTGATGAGCAATGCATGGAGTGATAACTTGCACGATAAGATTTAAGGTGGAAAGTAGGTGTGCATTCAATCTGGGTTATTTTTATCCTATGCAAATGAGAACGGGAATTTATTTGTAAATTTTGTATGAAGACTGAAAATTTGCTGTTGACTGGATTTTTAGATACTCCTAAGCAAACTGCCATTGGTTGGAAATCTTTTCCACTGGAAAGGGAAAGAAGTAAGTCAGTTATTCTAACGATGAATATTTTTCTCTAGAGAAAGGTTAAGAGATTTCATCCAGATTCTATTTTCCCGTTAGTTTACTTATTTAATCGCCAATCGATCGTTTATAATCGAGCGCTAGATACACCGACCGGATAATCAAAGTCAGATAAAGATCAGAATTACAATTTATGGCAGGACCGAGGGCACCAAAGAACTGGCCTCGTTAAAGGGGGAGAAAGAGCTGAAGTACTTTAATTTGAGACAAATCAGCTAGAATGGAACCCCCTATGAACCAAAGGAAAACAACCAGATCTACGTAAGTGGCATGTAGGTCAAGAAAACTTTTCGACAGGTTCCGGGAGACAAGAATGATGCGTTCCGTGCGAGGAGACGGGAAAAGATTAAAAAATGGGTTTATGATTCGCGATTCGTGTCAATAAGTGTTTTGATAGAGATGCTGGCTAATATGTGACGATTCCATTCCATCTGCCAATAGGCTAGTAGCTCCCTAATGGCATGTAAACATTTTATCTCAGATTTCACTGGGAATGAACCCTGTAACAACGCGCGTAAGTTGAAAGACATCAACTTGGCTAGGAAGAGCAACACCTCTTATCCACTCCCATATTTCTTGACTAAATCCAGGTTCGTCTTATCATCAGTCTCTTCTCTTTCTTTCTCCCATCATGTTTGTAATATAGTGCCTTCCATGTTTGTCCAAACAAATACCTAAAATCTCTGCCAACCATTGTTACGAGCTGTTTTGCTCTGGTCAAAACGACCTCATCGGAGCAGCATCGCTCTGTTCAACAACAACTTGATTCGAGCTATTTACATCCATCTGTTTCAAAACGAATAGTTCTGAGCTACTTCGCTAGGTTTAACAACGACTATTTCTTCATTGATTCAAATGTCTCAAACAAAGTCCTAATCAAATATATTATTATTTACCGTAGAATGAGTGCGCAAACAAGAGCAATCAAGTCATTAATTAACTATTCACTTAAATATTTTGGCTACAATGAGATATTTCTTGTAGTCATTCTGTCACTACAGAGAGGAAGTATATTAGAAAAATAAAATTGAGAGTTGTCTTTATCAAATTACAATATAAAAAATGGAGAGAAATAGAACCAACTGTATGAAGTTAGAATAAAAAAAATTGGTTACCATAAGCTTACTAATGTTAGTAAACTTGCTGGCAAGAGAACTGGAGAGAAGGTGGTAACTGGAATCTCCGTGAATTAATGGTAAGCATAACACAGAACTCGTTGATTTGAGAGTGATCGCAACGGATTACTGAGAACACTGAATTTCCATAAACTGTTTATTAAAATCAATTGAATAACTATTATTGTAAAATGAAATATTTTCAATGACTTGAAACTAGAATGGTAGATTATATATTTCATATTTAAACAACTACCCAAAGTGAAATAAGATCTAGTTACTGGCTTTATTGAATCAATTTATAAATAAAACAGCAGAAAATTGAAAAGAGCCGTATCTTTTCTTTGATGCAGGTAGATTCGTCAAGAAGTTTCCAATTTTCTCGATAAAGCGTTTGAATTAAGTGACATGAGCTATTGTCATTTTCCATCCTCTAATAATTGTTATTATGTTCTTTTGAATTAAAAAATTTCTAATTTATCATTTTCAGTCCATGTCCTGTCGTTTTTACTATTTATTTGTTCAGCCCATTTCTACCTCGAAAAGTCATTCACATTTCACAATCTTGACCTTTCCCACATTAAAATTCCAAAGTCTCCTTATCTTAGTTTTTCACTCTTGGCTCCAAAGCGCCTCTTTCTTTATATTTGAGTTTCTACATTCGTAGGAAAATTGCCTTTCTAATGCCATACAAAGCTTTTCATTTTGCGCAAGATATTTTTTCTGAAGTTGTATTTTACGACTCCATTCTCACTAGCGAGATAAGTGCACTATTGAAAAGGTTTGAGCTAGCAAATTTAATTGATAAATAAATTAAAACAGCGCAATTTCAGAGATAATTAGTTTGTTTCTTTGGTAAAATGACTCTTTGGATGAAAGTTTTGAGCATTTTTATAATAGGTTTGATTATTTGAGAGACAAATTAAAGACAATATACATATATGATGATTTTTAAAAGAAAATGAAATAGAAATACTTTATTTGTCTTAACAAATATTTTAATCAAACTCATTAAAATCTCAATGATGAAGTGAACTCAAATAGAATAAATTTTATTAAATATTGTATTATTTAAAAAAACTGAAAACATTTGAATGCCCAATCGCATTGGTATTGTAAGGTAAAAAAAGCTCACTAAATTTCAATTATGAAGTAAAAACATTAATTTGCCCAATCGCATATGTAATGGTAAGTTAATATCCCTACAACTTTCATATATTTGTTCTTAAGCGCACTTCTGGTTTTCTGCAAAAAGTACATTTAAAGTATACCTGAAAATTTCAGGTTTATCTTTAGAAAGAGCTAATAGATCGGTTACGAGCACGTCTGTTGAGAGCTTTTCACCTCAATTCTCCCCAGGGATTATTTTGATCGGTCAATCATCCTTTCACATTACTAGAAAAAATGTTGGCTGAATTACTTCCTCTAAATGTCTCGTCTTCGTAATTTATTGTATCAGCGATTATCCTAAAGGAAAGAAATATCCGATGAAAGGAAAATAAATAAATATTTATTAAGGTCCCAGCCCAGAGAGGTTCCAATTCAGCTTCTTTTTAAATTGTCGATTTTCATTGCTTTACTTTTTGTAATGGCTTCGGTTCAATTGTTTCATTTGCATATTTTAGAGTTTATGAAACAATAAAATAAACTTATGTCTGCAGAGGTAGCAAGATTTCCTTCTCAGTTTCCTCAGAAATATCGATTAGAGGATCTCATTCACCAAAATAGAGAAAATTTAGAATAGAATTAGAAATTGCGAGATTCTGATTTGCTACTGCGCTTCAAATCTTCAAAATAGGATGAGATCAACTTTTAAAATAGCCATAATTCTCCTTCGAACTAATAATAATTTAAATAATAATTATGTTCCCTTTAAATTTTTCTCATTACGTAGCACTGCTTCAATTAATTACTCTCGTGTTATGTGTTTATTTGTTATTTCTTAAATCCTAATTCGACTGATCACATGAATTTATTTATTTTAATTCCAGTCTCTAGCTTAGGTCTATTTATTTAAATATTGATTTTTGAGAGGATTTCTGGCCAGTTATTATCTATCTTATCTTCTCGCGCTACCAATAGGTCCACCAAAGGAATGAGGGCTTTGCATCCAATAGGTGTTGGCCTGCGGAATTTGATCCGCAAGAGTTTCATCTGAAAATGAGTTCAATAGTTTGGATAGATTTACCCAAATGGCACTCTAGCACATGTATCGAGGCCCCAGTAAACAAGGTTACCCACTGTTTTACCAACTATGGCTCATGCTCGATTTAAGGAACATAGTCCTATGTCCTAGACTATGTGCTTTTAGGAAGGCCTCCGCTTGTTTCTGGGACTGACTCAGAACGTGGATACCGGTCATTCTCTATAGTTGTACTGTTAAACTCTACTCGGGAAATAGGGTTTTAATATGTGTCAAATGATTTTATTCTCTTACACCGGGCAAAGTATAACATGATGAAAATATTGATATGTCATGATAGCATCCTTGAATAAACCCCGGCGCCTTGAAATTTTCCTGGCTTAGAAAATGATCTTTACATTTAGCGACTGTAACCGCCTTTAATCTTTTTTGCTCATAATTTAATTCTCTAGTAATATCTTTTTAACGAATGTCTTGTATAAGTCCGGAACCTATTATAGTTTCACGCAATTTATAATCATAAAATGTAGTCAATTCAACTCGTGAGAAATAGACTAATAAATCTAATAAATCACATTTTTATTTCCCAACGCAAAATTTACTTTACACGTGAAATGTCGCTCTTTAATAAAACAAGAAGGAAAGTCCTTTCAATGACCTGCGGGGTTTTGTGATAAGATCATAAATGGTTATTGCATTGATGGTTTTCCATGGTTCAAGTCACTTACAAGTGCCTTTGGATGGCTAAATGGCTAAATGAGGCTTTGACCACTAGATAGTGCCAAAGAGTGCTAAATGCGAGGGCATATTTAAAATCTTCTGGGTGGATAACCATATGCCCCATGGTCATATAGGTCATTTCATCGCTCTAATTAGGTACAATTGAACTTTACTCCCATTGAAAAAAGACGGATGCCTTGACCTGGTGCTTCGCCGAATGTAATAATATCTATACAGTAAATCTAAACACAAACAATTGAAGGAATTAGAGAATAATAAAATGTGAAAATATATTTGATTTACTTCAACCAACTAGTAGGATCACGTATTTCTCCTGTCTCTCCACGATAAAAAATGTACGTTTGGACCGTTGCCAGGGCAATTCAGTGTGCAACTCTTAGTGCATTGCGAATTCTTTAATTTGCAAAATGAAGTTCTGTTTTATGTAAGATAATTAATCATACATGTTTGCCCATAGGTTGCTTCACCATTTACAAATTTTCTTCACTTTTCGATAATGACTGAGTATTTTTTTACAATATTACAAGATAATTTTCGGATAAAACTACGGCATAAAATTACAGTAAAGAAGAAATATCGCTTAAAAATCAGGGAAGTTGAGGCGAATCTCCAAGCTTTGGTAGGAGCTTAGTCATATTTCTTAGGTTGGCACAATGGAGTCATCGGAGAGAGAAAGAGTAGAGTTATTGAAAGAGTAAAGCCGAAATTTATCAATAAATGCTCACTTTCTTTATAATTCAGCAGGTTCTCTAAAATGTAAGAAAAGGTAAATCTGTAAATACAATTTAAAATAAAAATGGTTTTCTTTATATGTTATTCAATATCATAACTTAACAAAATCATGAATATTTGAACACCCAAAAGAATTATGGAAAATACTAATAACACTGGTCAACAGACATTTTGCTGATTTTATTTTGTGGTTGTTTTTAATTTATTTTGACGCGCTGATTTTAAATATGGCATCCATTTTTTTGTAACACATCAGGTTTTCATTCTTCAGCAAATTCCTATTTTACGACGTACTGCATGTAAGGATAGTTTCCTAAGTATTGTAGCTTCAACCTATAAATTAAAATGTCGACAGAATTTGAAAGGATAAATGCATTGTAAGATAATATCACCTATTACTAAATACATACAGGTTACTTTTCTAATATAATGAAGAAAACACAAACAATCGTAAAAAAGGCCAAAGATTTTCGCTTGCGAGAGTGTCTGGAGTGTTTGAGGTCTGGTCAGTCTTGTTAAATACTCAAACAGTATTCTGCCATCATGTTTGTGTTCCTGCTGCGACGATATTTTTCCTACTCCATAATTTTGACATTTTTATGAAAACGCTCTTCGTGTTCATCATTCACGTTGCCAAGATTAGCAGAAAATTCATCAAGATTCTCCTTTTAGGAAATGAATCTCTATGCTAATGTTGCAAGTTAAACAATGAAAGCTATTAAGTAATGTCTTTTCCAAATCATTGTATGTAGTTAGCAGCATATTCTTTCTAAGAAATCCTTTTACAACAGTTACAAATGAATCCCATCCCCCTTTTCCTATGCCATTCATCGAACTCGAGAAGCTTAGGTTTTTCATTAACTTTCTAATTTGTATCCAGGAAATATTGTACATAGGAATTTGAAACAGTCACCCTCCACATTAAGAGCTTTCACAAATTATTTCATTAGCCCTAGTTTAATATAAAGGGGTGGGAAGATAATTTTCTCTCGCTCATCAAGTTGTTTTTGTATAATATTCTTCTACCCAACAGTCAAACCTTTTCTAACTGGCCAAAGTTTCTCTTGCCAATGTTTGTCCTTGGCTCGGCTGTCCCATCAACACAGGAAACACGTATATTTTGTATAGCCTCCTTGCTGGCCAAGTAAAAAATTTACCAATTTCAGATCCACACATATGATCCATTTGTGTTCAAAATATTTAAATAAATCTAATACAGATCTTATGTCTTCCTCCTTCTCTTTTAAATGCACAGAGAGACCAATAGGAATCGCACCGAAAGAGTTTCCATTATGGACTAACACACAATTTAGACTCTTCTTTGAACTATGTATAAAAATTCTCCATTCATTAGGATCATACTCTGCAACACCCATCGCGTTTAAGTCCCGCCACGTCACAATAGTAAACAAAAGCATCTTCACTTTTAAAAAATGCCAAGAGATCTCTCTCCCTGTTCTGATAAAAAGTTACATTTGTTTTTTCCTACAACAAATTCTTCTCTTTAAGTCTAGAAGCTAACATTTCTGCTAAATCTTTCGACAGGCCTAGGTCTTTAACTAAATCATCCAGTTCTAACTAGATTAAGTTTTCACGTTCTTGAGACGATGTATGTACAAAGTGTCGGATCGCTGTAAATTTCACTGCTTACAGTAAATTCATGTATATCGCATACATAGTCCAGTAAAGGAAGTTCCTTAAATACGGGTACTGTAATATGATCTGAATGAAGCATTCAACAAATGGCTGAATCAAGATTTGGGTAACTTATTTTATGTCGCGTTTACTTGCTATAACCAAATGTCTTTGTGAGACAAAGGTTGCAATCGTTTAAATGTTTTTTTGGCTCCAGCCACACCATAGGAATGCCGAATCGTAGTTCTCTCCTTGTGCCCAAACTTCATTGGCGGAGATTTTCGACACATGGTTTACAAAAATTTTGCGGGGCCCAACGGTTTAATCTAATCACTTAATGTAATCTTAAAGTAAGCCAAGTATTCTCTTTTTCACGAAGATACTATTTTTCCTTCTTTGAATTGGTGCACATATACAGCAAAAGTAATCAGGGGATTTCAAAATTGTCCTTCGTAATGAGGCCATATTACTGAAGGTTATTTCATGAAACAAATCTGAAAAAACAAAAATTGTATTATACACAATTGTTTTATATATCTAGATGTGCATAAAGAGAAGTTTAAATACACACCTAAAATAAAATAAGAATACCAAACGCCTCGACTTCCCTTCACTTGGTCGTAGGATAGCTTGCTACTATGAATGGGACCAATATGTAACACTCCATAAATAAAAAAATTGACATGATAGAAGAAAACTATTACCATTTTTAAACTCAGTGACAGCGAATTTCCTAAGAATAGGTCTCAAACTAAAGTCAGCAGAAAAAAAGTTAAAATTTCTTGACCAGTGTAATTATTGATTTAATTTCATGTATTCTTAAATATCAAACCGATGTGAAGGAAAATGAAGAAAACTATTTTCTTTATTAAAATATTTTCAAAATTAACTTATTTGGTTAATATGTAAAGGCATTTATTTAATATATTTATGAAGATTTCAGATGATACATTCGTATAATTAAGAATTATTCTAAATGAACTAACAAAATATTAACACATGCAAAATAATAGAAAGATCATTAATTACTTAGAAAGCAAATAAACTCTAAATAAAGAAAGATCTGACAACGATGAAAATCAAAACACTTAATATGATGTGTTGAAGCCTCAGTTTTATATTACTTCGGCGAAACAACGACTACAGGACATCGCCAGTTTCGTGTAAAATTTAGGTGTTAGTTTTTTCACTCTTGCTCAAATTTCGTTCATAAATCCGTCAAAGTTAGAGGTTACTTTTATCGAAATTTTTCTCCAATAATCTTCTACAGGTTTTCATTTAGGATAAGGACCAGGCTCTAAGAAAGTTAATCCATTATTAAGATATCTTCCTGTTTGAAATAGTCTGTTAATCGCTTTGCAGTATGACATGGCGTGTTGTTCTGAATAAATGATAAGGCTGATTTAGAGATGCTCAGAATGAAGATCATGCATGTTGTTGTGCGAGGTTTAGGCACATATTCACATTTGCCGTTTCAATTATTCGCACCAAGGTAATAATTAATTCAGAGAAAAACATCCTCCTATAATGATACTGCACCGCCATGCTTTGTAACCGACACAGGTTTAAGTCTCTCATCTGCAGGCACTACTAAGGCGTCTGCCATCAGATCAAACTAAATTAAATTTACCATCATTGCTGAAATGAATTAGCTGCCAATCTTTTTTCCTCTAAAACTCATGAGCTTCAGCATATTCAAATTTCGCCTTCTGGTGCTTCTTATTTAAGATTTATTTGGTTGCTGGAGAATGAGCTCTTAAACCTGTTCCATTAAAGCGACGGAAAACTGTAAAAGGCCTCAATTCTGGAAAAGTTCCATCTATAATCACGAAAGGATCGTTCTAAAAAATAATAGAGAAGCGGCTGATAGCTCTGTCTAGACGAGGAGTGCTTATGACGGGTCGATCGATATTTACAGGAGATCTTAAGGTTTATTTTCATTATATAACTACAGGACGCGCGAAATCACACTCTTGAAGCTTCCACCTCTGTTCAAATCGCAAAAGAAACCTTTTCAAAGTTTCCATCTCACATTTCACTGATGAAGCTCAGAAGTCATTTACTTGTTTGGTGGCATCTCGGAAGAGAGAATAAGAAAAAAAAGGTCTGCTGACCCAAATGTCGCGTGCTCTCACTTTTTCTGATTTAAGAATATACGATCTTGAATAATTCTATAAATCCTGGATTAACTTTTGTATGACATTTGGGATTCTATCATTCAAAAGAGAATGTAAAACAACATAGTGTTTTCAAATTTCGTTCGAACCTAGCCTAAAATAGAATAGCTTAGCTGTGCCAGGCATAACTTAGCCTAGCTTAGTTAAATATAGCTAACCTAGTATAGCGTAGGTCAGCCTACTTTAGCTTAGTATTGCCTAGTCTATCGATCCTATTATAGCATAACCTAGCCTAGTAGACCCTAGTCTAACCTAGCATATAATAGTAGAACTTAGTGGAGCCTAGCCTAGTATAGCCTTGCTGAGCGTATTATCGCCTCGTATAGCCTAGATTACTATAGCCTAGCCTAGTCTAGCCTAACCAGGTATGGCTTAGCATTGCATGTCAGAGCCTTGCCAAGCGTAACCTAGAGTAGCCTAGCCTAGTATAGCTAAGCTAATAGGCTACTATAGCCTAGCCTAGCCTAGCATATTATAGGCTAGCTTGGTATAGCTTATCCTAGCATAACAACACCTAACATGATATAGCTAAGCATATCATATTATAGCCTAGCCTAGTATATCCTAGACTGGTATAGCATACCATACTCTAGACTAGAATAACCTTGCACAACTTAGCCTATTATAGCCTTGGTGATCTATCCTATTGTAGCCTAACATAGTATTACCTAGCATAGCATAACATAGCCTACTATAGCAGAGCATAACACTCCCTATCCTATTATACTTTAGCCTACCATAGCATAGCATAGTATAGCCCTGTCTAGCCTAGTATAGCTTAGCATAGCCTAGCCTAGACTCTCCTATCTTAGTATAGCTTAGACTAGCTTTAACTATCCTAGACCAGTATAGCCTATACTATCTTTTTTTACTCTAGTCAAGCATAGCTTACTATTGTTTAGCCTAACATACTATATGCTATCCTAGCATAACATTTTATAGCCAAAATTAGCATAGTATAACTTACCCTTGTGCATTTTATCTTAGCATAGATTAGCATAGAATAGCCTAGCCAATAAAAGCAGAACATAGTATAGGCTATTCTAGGCATCCCTAGCAAAGTATAACATACTATAGCCTAGTTTAGTCTAGCAGAGTATCGGCCGAATAGGTAGGATGTTTTGGTCGAAATAAAATAATTCCCAGGCTAACCTTGAGAGAACTTTGGCAATTATATCATTAGAAAGAGACTGTAAACAACATAAAGGTTTCAGATTTCGTTAGATTCGGCCGAATAGCTATGATGTTATTGCCGAAACAATATAATTCCCGGGGTAACCGTGGGAGGCTTTTGGCAATAATAGCATTTGAAAGAGAATGTAAAACAACATAATATTTTCATAAACTGTTACGATCGGCCGAATAGTTATGATGTTATTATAAAAACAACGAAAAGCAAAACGGTTACCGACCGACATAGTGAGATGTAGAGTCACTTGCGACTAGACTCACATGCCACTAAAAGTGGCAGTTGTAAAGTTCTTACTTTCTGAGCAAAGTATTATCATAAGAGTTCAAGAAACTTCTTGAATGTTCCTGGTAAATCGTTCTCTTATTTTGCACGTGTCAATATTTTATTTTTTTAGTTTATTTAGTTTATTCCTTTAATATAAGATTGTATCATATGAAATCTTCATAAAATATATTAAAGGCCTCTCCACATGTAATTTTCAAATTTCACTTACTAATCATATTTATTGGAAATATTTTAATAAAGGTAAATCGTTCTCTTATTTTGCTTGGTATGTAAACGAATATCTTTGCAAAATTTCAACTGACTCTTTCATGTGAAATATGGTCGTAATATCCACATTTCGATTGTCCTCCACCTTTCTCCGATTTGAAAATTTCAGACTTCTTTGTTTGAAGAAACTTAATGATCGGGTATATGTGAGTATATGATTAATCTTTGGTAGATTTAGTACCCTATGGAAAAAATAAGGGAGGAAATTTGGAATTTAAGTGCTTAAGCCACACATGTTAATATCTATTATTGTTAATGTCGTAAAAGGCACTTGCTCTTGATAAGTAGAAAATGGGTTTCATTTACTTCGCGTAATTTATTATATCTAAATGAACCACAATTGGCAATTTCTCTTCTTGGCCAAAATAAAAAAGGATTAGAGTGAAATATCCTGATTGCTTGTACATTAATCATATGCGTAATTCTCCTCCTAAATTGGAAATCTTATCTTGGTTATATAAAGTGATGCCACAAACCGTGGTCTAAATAAAACCATCCACGTCCTTCCAGCAGGTACTAGAGTTTAACACAAAATTGGTCGGCCTAATTTTGACGCGTGCCAAAATATTGGCTTAGAAAGAGAAACGTAGCTAAATCCTTGGCCTATAAAAGTTTATTAAGAAGTGAGACTGAATGATTTATTGGAAGGGTTAGATACAAGCATTGTGGAAGATGTAAAATAAGTCTAGTGGAAAAGGCAAATGCATTATTTTAAACATAAAATATAACAAGTCCTGAAAATGAAAAATAGGAATATGATATTACATTTAGGAATTTACCTATTTCGTACCAGAAGATTAGTAATAATATTTTTGTCATGGTTACAGATTGCCAAATGTTTTGGAAACACTGTAGGTTATGGGGCGGGGAAACTCTCGCCCCCGTGTAAAATTTTGCCACGAGCCCGTATTTATTGTGCCTCGAGTGATACATCTTTATGCGCAAATTTTCAATAATGAAATTTAAATATATTCTAAGTAATACTATCCCGTTTTTCACGGTGGCAGTCAATAAAAAATGTGGCGTATTCATTTTTTTGGATATTAATGCACGAGTCTATCGCACCGTGTAATTAATTTCTACAACATGTACAAAGGGACAAGAGGCAAATTTTATTTATCGCTCGCCGAATTCTTTCATTAAGAATTTTCGCCCACGGCTCACAAGGGTTCCCACTCAGCTCTTGCTCGAGTTCCCCCACCCTTGCTCTAGGCTTATAAATAAACCAAAATCAATGGTTCTTTTCGGCCATTTAAAACTTTACAACGTTGATTTTCTTAATAGTACGACATACAATTTAGGGAATCGACTTATAGAATTATATATACAAAGGATAACATCGTGCATTAAAAAGTTGACACGCAAACGAAATAATATATTATCCCATACCTAAACCGACCTAATGAGGAGAAGTTAGTGAAAAGTAGACACGTTAAAAAAATACTTGGAAACATCAAGCACATCATTCGATTCAATCCTAAGAGTCTTTAAATTGTTGATGAGATCTTTCACTTTATCTCGAACTTTGAATCTTGTAAGTTTGATCTTTTCTCTCAAGCTAAAAACTTATACATTGTGCAATGGATAATTTGTTTGCCTTAGGCAACGCTAGATTACGCGGATTCATATTGAATGACGTCGGTACCATTTTCTTCTTTTCATATAAGACTCAGGTGGGCATCGTCTGTGACGAAAGCAATAACATGGCTGACTTCAAGCTTCCACAAATTTGGAAAAGGCAAAAGCTGTACTGCTTGCTATTCATGCTGAAAGTTCGGAGTCCAAATTATCTGAGGTCTTAGGTGTGAATCTGAGGACCGTGAAGAGGATCAGGAAAGAGTCAGATGAGTGAGCCTGTGATTATAAAAGTAAAAGAAAGGTCGGAAACTAGACGGCAGTTCCCTATTTACTTAACCCGGGAGCATAGACTCTATAATGAGGGCTACACCGAGTGACTGTACGGGTTCGTGTTGTATTAGATCTACGATGCTCTGGTTGGAAAGCTGTAAATGTGGCAGCAGTGATTTGTGAGAAAGGTAGAAGGACCCAACTCTTGGCTCTCACACAATTTCTTTAACTTCATTAGTCAGAACATCTTGACTTTAACCCCCTGAAATGCAACCAACTGCGCTAGTATGTGTGGTTGAGAGATAAAAACAGACATGAAGACTCACAAACAAGTCCCCATGCAACACCAAGGTAGAGCTTTGGTACAGGATCAACACAGTTTTCACTCAGTGAGACAGTAGAGAAAGCCTGTAACTAGTTAGGCGAGCGACAGAATCCTTGGGCCAATTGTGCTCCCAAGTGGTGCGAGGTAAGCTCTGGAAAGGCTGCGAGAAATGCATTGTATTTGACATCTTTTTAAGAATGCAAGTTAAATTAGGCTGTGGAAATTGGGAAGTGAAGTCCTTAAAGAGCCAGGTTTATATAGAACCATAGTGGACGAGGGGGAATGGATTTTTTTCGAAAAGTTTTTTTCTAAAAATTCCTTTATAATATGAAAAATTGAAATAAATTATTAGTGTCGTAGAATTGCTCATAGTCCGGTCCAATAATTATTCTATTCCTTGATCTGGACACACCGGTTTTGTTTAAGTCGATGGTATTGAGACCCTATGACTCAATCTACGATCATTATATATATATATATAGGCTTTAGTTCCTACTGAACGAGCGAAGGATGGTTAGAGGCGGGTTGTGCCGCGGCCAGGATTCTCACTATAAAATTCCTACTTGTTACTGGATGGAGGTTTGTGATTGTTAAATTATAAGAGTGCATAATACATGTTGAATAAATTAGCCGACGGGATTCTTAATTAAAGTCTTGCTAAGGGTACGTCAAAAAGAAGGAGCCACAAATAAACACACGAACAAAAAATAAACTTTACTTTACACCAAAATAATAATTAGTAGCAATAGTTAAACGGGCATTTAAGTAAATAAGGATTAAACATTAAACACGGATTAGTCCAGGTTGACAGCAATTATAAATAATAATATCAGGGAATAAATCACTTGAATCTCTTTAAAAAAGGAGGATGGGATAACACTGACGTTAAGCGTCTAGATTTATAATGACTTAATGGGAGTATCAATCACTTTTAATTAAATAGGTAATTTAAGAATTTAGGAACACTGGGTTAACAGATTACAATTAATTGTGATGGATTGGAGAGACGACTACTCAGGTCAAGACAGGGTGGTTCGGGTGGCGGAACACGAGTTGTTGAAGAGAGGGGGGATAAGACGACGGGTTCGGGGCTGCTAACTGCAGTTCCGGTTAGTTCACTCCTAAATGGATGTGAGACTAACAAATAGTTACTTTCAGTAACTATTTGGTTGTTCCTTTTCCTTTCTCAAGTTACGTTGAGCAACATAGCGTATTCTTCTAGTCACAGACTCGGCAGGGCGGGATTTGCCTAAGGTACTATTTGAGACAGCCACCTAGTTAACTTTGCGGATCACGTTGGCAGTCGATACGTTACGGCAGCGACTCTCGTTCAACGTGAGGGTAACGCGAGTAGGTCTGGAACACTTCTGGCGATGGATGAACGGCTTTGTCATTTATACCGCGGACTGTGTGAAATCGAGAGAGAGCTTCTCTATTCGACAATTTGCTTATTGAGGCGCTTTCTGGACAATCTCCATGGTATCATAAAGAAGGCAAATAGAATTTAGGCTTCTCTGTGAGATAGGCCTTTCGTCAGACTTCCTGTCGCCTGTTGTAAAGTTTGGCACGGATAATGACTTAGATCATAGGGAAGATGGAGGAGGGCGATAAAATGTAGGGAGACTGGGTTGAAGAATACGAAGGTCAACTCAAACTACAAATATCTTTCGTTCCCACGAACGCGTGGCGACATGCGAGTATGTACGTTCCATATCCTCACAATTAGTATCGAATTTTTCTCAATTTTTCAAAACTAAGAAGAGCAAGATGTATTGCAAAAAGATTAGCTTGAAGATGTGGTGACTGATGTTAGCAAATAAGAAGAGTTAAAATACCTGGATATGCCCTACAAGAGATATTTTGCAAAGTCTATGGGAGGTGAGCGTCTGTCCTGAGATGATGCCGGAAATATAGAAACAGTAGAGCCTCGACAACGAAAATGGTGAGACCCGTATCTGAATCTCAGATTAAGAGGAAACGGCTTAGCCTTGAATGGCCGAGAAATTGAGTGCAGGAGTAGGCTAATAAATTTCCAGAGAAGATGGGTGACCTAGGTCGACCTGGAGTTATGGCCTGAGGGCATAAATGGCAAAACTGACGAGGTGAACTTATGTTATGTGTCACAGCGTGAGATGTGGTTTCCATTTTTCGAGAAAGGACGAGTGATGAATAAGGAATTTGGGGAGTGAAAAATTCAATCTAATCTGAATGAGGCATGAGCCTGATAGCTGCTGAAGGGTTTCATAATCCAACAGAATTCTCTTAGCTGGCTTCAAAATTGAATGGGGGTGATGGACGTAGTTCCCTGTTGGAGGAGGCAGTAGAAGATAGTCATTGAGTTCCTTCCACACTGAATCTTCAGTGTGGCAGGAAGACATTGTCACCACCTTTGAACTTCTGAAGATACCACCACCAGCCAACTTGCTCTCGCCCAGGATCTCTAGCCTGCCCAGTGAATAAAGACCATGAGCAAAAGCTAAGACTCTCCTCTCAGAAAAAGCTTTCATCTTGTAGCTATTAGTCTAGATTCTGCACCGCCTCAATGAGTTTGTCGATCATGTCTTCGTGTGATGTGCAGACGTCGAGTGGTGCGAACTCCCGAAGAGCGGAGAATTGTATGCGGCAGCAGGGACTATCTCCTAGCCAGCTTAGGCAATCAGAGCGAAGAGCCCATTTGCGATTCTCTTCAAGGCGTCAATTGTTTGAACTTCTCCAATCACCTCTAAAATTGGTGTCATATGGCAGCGGAGAAAAGTGAGGAAGCCTGGACTCAGCTGTGCCACCGAGCAGTAAACCTTGCGGCGTCACGGAGCTCCTCAAGGAGAGTTTTGAGCTTTCTCCCCTCCTAAGCGATTTCAATGTTGATGGTGAAGTTTTCTCAAGGTTGCTGATGGCTTTAAGAGTCTTATAGATTTTTTACTCGGCTGTATAATCGAATAACAAGCCCTATGATTCCAAGAGGTCTGGTGCTTGATAGGAAAACGACAGCCACAATTTTCTTGGCAGATATTGAGGCACTACAATATCGCAAAATTTTCCTTCCCCGTGGTAGACCATTTATAGTTGTTTTCTTGTTAAAGAGCCATGACGAAATTGCTTACTCACTTGTTTTGCAACCTTTTGACATTAGGTGGTTTTCAGAAAAAAGAATTTTCGGCAAAATAATTATTGTAACGCAATAATTATTTCTCCTGATCGGCAAGTGAGTACAGGGTTAGACTAGTAAAATCCATTTCCTATAACTAGGCTTAACTTAAGCAGAAAATTTACATAAACTTTAAAGTTAAAATTTGTTAAACGAGTAGATATTGACTAACTTGGATAGACTACTCATAATTTGTTGCTCATTGGGAGAAATCCATCATTGGGTAAAGGTTTTGTTCTACAATTCTTATTTTTTTAATAATTTTTTTCTCTTTTATTCAAACAAATAAATAAGAAAAATGTTTTAGAACAATTCTAACTCATAATTTATTTAATTAAAATAGTTTTTAATTATCCCAAATCACCTAAATCACGAGTATATATAGTAAAATTTACATATTTACTAGCCTCAGATAGGTTAAGATGGATTATTAATTTTTATTTCATTCACAAGTTATGATTAAGTGCCTGAAGTCATACTATTTTTTAATAATAAAGAGAAGTAAAAAACAACCTTTTACGATTAAATGGCAAAGAGGAACAATAAACTTAATTTTCTTTAATTGAATTAGATTTAGTACATCCATAATCATTATAATCATCATCATCATCATCACTATCACTAACTCTATATTTAAGAAGGGGATATTTTAGTATTTGTAAAAGATTTCATCATAGTTTGGTTATGACTTATGTTTTTTTTATCTAAGTTATTTCTAATAATTCCTTTATAATATAAAAAAGATAAAATGGTGAAGTTCAGAAATAAATTAAAAGTATCGAATTTTTCTGAATTTTTTAAAACTTAAATAATTACAATTTTATTAAAATCTTGGCCTGGAAATTATTTGAGCAAATTTAGCTGGTGAAAAAAAAATCATGATAGGCCGTAGGAAATTAGCGGAAATTTGCGCTTTCTTATTCTTCCCACTTCTTAGATTCAAGAAAAGAAAAAATTGTGACCTTAAAATTTTCTGAAATTTCTAGATCCTTGTTGATTTCCCTTTTTTGAAGAATATATGATTTAAAGAGGTTAATAAGCTTTTTATGAGTAAATCTACAAAATATGAACAGGGATGATGCTATGACGGAATAATTTGGTTTTACTCAAAACATGCTTAGAGTTTTATGAGGGGAAATTCTAGAATATGCTGGCACCATGGGTTTGTGTTTTTTGCCTTCTCCAAAAACATATACGGAGGAAACATTTGCACACTTATAATTACACGTTATACATAATTTTTATAGATCAAATATTTTTTGACTTATTCACTATAGCCATTCATTTAAAGGCTTTTAATTTAAATGGTAGCCAACATAGAAATAGAACATAATAAAGGGGAGTGTAGATTGATTGGTTTACGTTGCTATACTTCATTTGTTTTAAATAGTATCACCCATTTTTATTATTTTTGTATTTTATAACATAAATAGTAACTATCTAATTTAACTTTCTTACTATAAAAGAAAGGAGGAAAATATAATCATTCAATTTCGATTTTAAATATCATGAATGCCATACCTATAGACTTGACTTTCTATTCTTTGGATTAATATTCTTCTTCAATGATACGAAGAATATTCAAATGCCTCGAGACTTAAATGAAAATGACTTTTCATTGTCAAGTGTTCTTTAGTAGGAGAGTCGTTTACAGTATACCAAAGTTATAAAAGACCTCCATTGAGTTAGCCTGAAGAAGACAAGGAATATTGTCCTAAATTTTAAGTTTTGATGAAAATTACAAACTCTCTTTATTGTATGTTTCTGTTTGTTTTCCAATAATATAACCTGTAAAATAAACTTTAATTTGTCAGTTTATTTTCTCTAAATTTCTTGTCATAATATTTAGTTGTTAAATGTACTAACATTTATCTTGTTACTGATAAGAGGGGAATGTTCATAAAATTGTCGACCACTTTCTTATTTTGCGATTTGTACAGCTATGGGGCACTTGTGATGCCGTGAAAAAGAGAAATAAGGGACGGATACATTTACGCCCATGATATTATTTGTTGCTATGCGTTTGATGACCACGAAATTTATTTAGTGAATTTGTAAAATTTATTGTCGAATCCGAACGATGGTTTGCTAAAGAAAATGACAGTCATCACAAAGACGATATAAATAGATATCTAATAGACAGTTGACTGGTGTTGGCCTTTCAACACTTAGAAAACCAAGCGTGATACTACAACTAAAGAACGATCCTTTGACTTGAAGTCTCCATTGAGAAGTCACCATTATCATTAGGCAACCAGTCCCACTATTATCAGAGCTCATTTTCAACATGGCCGCCCTGGAGTTCATGTGAGTTTTCAGTTAAATTCTTGGTGGCACCAAAATCTTGATTCGTACATAACCGCCCCTGCCTTGCTACCACAAATCTTGCTGACGCCAAGCTGATGGCCACCCGCCAATAGCTCGGTGGAGCACTAAAACACTTTTCTTTACCACAAATATTAGAAGCCACAAAGCTTTTTTTCTTGGAGGTCAAGCTAGTGGCGATAACAGTTATTTCATGGAAACTAACAAAGTTGTCACATCAGATGCGGATTTAAGTCGGTCGGTGATGAGAATGAACTCTGTTGGGGACAAGGCAAAGGTCAAACCATCATTGTGGTATAGTGTGAAGAGTGCTATAAAATGCGTTTAAAAATAAAACAGTATTTTAGCGTACGTTTTTCGCCTACTGTAGTGCCTATTTAAAAACATTATTAAATAATTGCTCTAAATTGCCTAAAATCAGGCTGGCACTTTTGTTCTCTGATTCTTGTTTCTATGCCTCTTATCGTATGTCTTTATAAAGTATCTGTGAATATCATATGAATATGAGGACTAACTGTATATATTATTTTTCGATCTAATTAACCAGAATGTTTAAATAAGTAAAGATATATGTACATAATACCGGAGATACAAACTACAATATCATAATATAGTAGGAAAAAGAAAAAGAATTATATATGCAGAAAAGCGTTGGGCTTCTATTACAGTGTTTCAAAGGTTGTCATTGAGAACCCCAAACTTAGGAAAATAATTTTATGTCGGAGTTAATATAATATGTAAAAAAACTTAGATGCAGCATTATTCAGAACTGTTTGAGTGGCTTTCTTCGATTCAAAGTAATGGAAGTCCCTAAAGGTGTAACTTATGAGCCGAATAAACAAACCGTCTCAAAGCAACTCTAACTTAGGTATAGATGCTTAGGGAAATTGCTTAAAATATAAAATGATCGGATACAAGGGCTTACTTAATACAATTAAGACTTCAACCTTGCCTATGTATAGGAAGATTTTAGAATAAATTTGGAACAAAATAAATATAATTAGGGAAGATATACGACTAGAAGAAGATAAACTGAATCTCAGTTAAGGTCAATTAGATATTTACCTTAGACCAAATATCTTTCCTCTCTTAAAATTTGAGCGATAGATTTCCTTCAAAACAAAATGTCTAAATATTTATCGAATTGAGGTGAACGGTAAAACACTGGTTTTAAAATTTAGTAGGAAATTACTCTCATTTTTTAAATGGTATACGTAGAGTTGAGGACATTGGAGGTGGGGATGATTTGACTGTCTTTTCTGTCATTTTCGCTCAAATATGCTCCCTTAAAACTACTAATTCTTGATGGTTAACCATATAGGATTAAAATCGCTGATGGATACCTTTGAAACTCTGGATGTTAAGATATTTTCTATTGAATCCACCTCTATCAAGGGGGTGATGTGCTAATGTGTCGTTATTTAACCTTAAAAACTGTAAGATTTTATAATGAAAATACTGTTACTTTACGAAATCATTCCCTGATATATTTGGAAATATCTATGACAACATGTTGGCTGAGTGCTCCTTTCCAAGAAGGGGGTCAATATTTGTACTTAAAATGTAATATACATTCCTCCCTTAACCGTTTTAGCTGATGATTTATTGTGCTGGTTTTGGAGAGAAAATCTTGGTAATGGGTACACAATATTCTAAATCTGTACTAAATTTATTTTTGATTTTATAGTAAGAAAAAAAAAGATACCTATTATAAAATACATTCCTCCTACCAGATGATAGACTTTGTTTAACTGTAATATTTAAGAGAAAATTAGCTGCGAATTAAGTTAAGACAAATTGTATATGTTGAGGTATGACTGTTACCGCTCCGAGCAAGGGTGTACAAACAAACAGGGGCAGATAGCCGACCCGAGGCCGCTTGCGATATGGTTTGGAGCAATTAAAGGAGTGCAAAGCTGCTCCTTGTTTTTTAGAATGCGTTTACTATTGACCAGGATTTATCTAATGGCTTGCCAAGTTGCAGTTCAAGGATACATAAAGATCAAGACTTGAAGGGGTTTGTATTAGGTAATCCAAGGAGCCGCGCGCTCTTAGGATTGGAAAGGGGCCTTTCCATTGGAACAAGAGTTTATTTGTCTCCGTCAGTAGGAGGAGCAGCTCATCGTCCCTGAGCTTGAAACACCTTTCTTTTGAACTAACATCATAATAGGTCCTATATTTTTTAGGTTTAGGCCGTGTCGTAGAATTCCGAGCTAATATATATTTATTTGTTTTATTAACGATTAATAAACCAAATAACTTCAAATTGAGGCGTAAGTTCGTGCCTCGGTGATCGCTTGAGGATTGGGCTCTAAGAGTGCTAAACTTGATTTTTATTCTAGTGAATGAATAAACTCGGTTTCTCTCTTAACCTTATCAAACATTGCCACTTCAACTCGTTCGGGGATAATTTGAACCTTATTAAACTTGCCACTTCAACTCGTTCGGGGATAATTTGAACAGTGCATTTACTAAAGAAAAATAGACTTTAATAAACATAACCCACCTCACTAATTAACATTAAAACACAAATATCTAACACACTTTATAAAGAAAATGTGATTACAAGGCTAGCTCTCCAAATAATTTTTTACAGGAGAAACAACTTTTAAGTTAATAGTTTTGTCCTTAGTCTGACATCCAATAAACTAAATTTTATGCACGGGGACATAAATAACAAGATTATTCTTTAATTACATAAGGTAATGGAGATTAATACCAGTTTCCAGTAAGAATATGTTTGGGAGTTTTGTTCGCTAGATGGCGTTCGTTGACTTGCCTGGCGAGTTGACGGATGACGTCACGAGGAATTTCGAGTTGGCGTAAGAGAATCAAAACAAAGACGCCGATGAGGAGGGTGGGTTCTCGTACGTTTATGACCTTGAAACGGTTTCTTATCTTGGGATATGATTAGATTCTTTTCTTGCGATTTAAGTCTCCTTATATAATTTCGATTTTGGAGTTGTCAAACTCAGATAGAATAAGATTTGGAGTCCTCAATCTGTGTAGGTTGATACTCACTAATCTTGAGGCTCGAACGCCACCGAGCTTTATTGGTACAATCTGGTATTGTAGAAGGACTGCAAATTCTCCTTAACTTGTAATAACTTTGTACCGGTGATTTTTTGAGTCTTCTTGTCGAACTCGAAAAATCTTCTGTCAACCGGTGACTTTCTTGTCTCTTCGGTGGGAACGAACCAAAAGCCTGGTTTACACGGGTCATCCGGTTATATATCCAACATACTCCCACTGAGGTGGGTGGGGAGGTGGATAGGGGGGGGGGGGGCTCGGAATGGTCTACTGCCCTTTTGCGTCTTGTGGCTTGGAGAGGGGGTACTACAAGATCTTGTGGCTCGAAGAAGGGGTAATACGAGATCGGCAGTTTGCACTTTTGACTGGGTTGTTTATAAGTACACCCTTAATGTGCCTGCCTTTTGAGCTGAGGTCAGGAATCAGTCTCGTATCACTTACCATTTTGCCCGTTCTCCTATGTGACCGGAGAACCTCGAAGGGGGAAAGCTAAACCCAAATGTCTTTAGTTATTTTTTTCCTTAGATTAGATACATATATATATATATATATATATATATATATATATATATATATATATATATACTAATTTCTTATTATACCTCTACAGCCCGTATTTTTGTATGCTATATCGTCTTCTTCCAGGCGGTTCCTAAGGCTTACTTGCTTATAGGATTCCTTAGTATCCAATGAGGACGCTCTCTTCCGTATCATCGATGAGTCCGTTAAGGGCTGTAGAGTCCTATTCTTGATTTGCACACTTTGTTGCAGACCTAACAGTTAAAGTTCACGTCGAGTGGAACATGGTTAGCTTGAAGGGCGTGCCTCCTTGTGCATCTGTCATTTCTTGATTGTTTAATGCTATTTTCCAGTTCTTCTGCCCCCTCACAGTAAATTGTCCTCCAAAGAGGGCGATCAGCGACAAAGTCTTCCAGATTTGCTGGGTTTTTATTTATTTTCTTTTAAGTTCCCTTAATATTGTCTTTGTATCTTTTCTTTTGGCCTTCGTTTATTTAGCTGTAGAGTATTTTTCGTGGTAGCCGGTCTTATGGCATGCTTATTACGTGTCAAAGAGATCTGAGCGGATGTTGTGTAATAATAGTCTCTATGCTGTTACATGAAGTTCTCTCAAATATTTGGTTGTGGGTCAACCTATCTCGCCAGGTGATTCCCACAATACATTGAAGGCAATATATGTGGAAGGCCTCCAACCAACATTTTCATCTGGCGGCTATATGTGGTATAGGCTTCACATCCATATGTTAGAGTCAAGATACATACTGCCCTGTAGACTGCTACTTTGGTCTTCAAGCTCAGGTCAATGTTCACATACACTCTTTTACTTAAGCTACAGAAGGAGGCTGAAGTTTGCCGTAGAAGATGTTGGATTTCATTATCTAGGCTGCAGTTGTAGGAGAGATAGCTTCCAAAGTATTTAAAATCATTGGTTTTGGTTAAGTCAGTGTTGTTAATAGTGAAAATGGGTGGATCCTGTTGGAGACCATTTGCCCATTAACATAGTATTTCTGTTTTGTTAGTGTTGACATAGAGTCTGTTCCTTCTATAAGCATTTGTTGGTGTAGCCTGTAATGATTCTGGCGTATGTGCAACAAAAGCACAATCATCTCATATTGTAGATGTAAGATCGTCTCTAATGAAATATTTTGGACTGCCTGAAATTGTCTGATGTTTAAAAGGTTGCCATCAATCCTGTAGCTATCTTTACACCGCAATTATCTTGTATATTCTGCTTGAGTAAGGTGGGAACACAGACAATAAACATTTTAAATAACACAGGTGCAATCACAAAACCTTGCTGTACACCAGTGTGAACTTCGAAGGGTTCTGACTCTAGTCCCCCGGCAGTGACGCGAGCAAACATTCCATCGTGAAATGGTCGTAAGATATTAATAAATTTTGATGGACAGCTAAATTTGTGGAGTACTTCCCATAAGAGTTCCCTATTGACAGTATCAAAGGCTTGGGTCAAATCTTTTAAAGCCTATTAAAAGATCCTTATGCTGTTTTCTGATCTTTTTTGAAGCTGTCTCGTTGGGAATATCATGTTAACTGTTCCGCGATTCGGTCAAAAAACACACTGGGTCTCCGGTAATGTTTCCTCAGTTATACGGTGTATTAAACGATTGAGGTGCACGAGTATCTTAGTCAAGACTTTCCCCACCATATAAAGTAGGGAGATACCTCTGCTGTTTTCAGAGACCTAATTGTTGAGAGAACTTCTACAAAAGTTGGATCATGGTCAAGGACAGGCATCTGTGGCAGTAGTAAGAACTCATCTTGTCAGTTGGGTTGAGCTGGTTCAGTAGCACTTTAAAATTTTCTGCCCATCTATTTACTATTTGTGATTGTTCTTTCAAAATAGTACTTCCACCAGCAGTTTTGATGAGCGTCAATGAACAATTCTTGGGTCCATAAAAGATTTTCACTGCATTGTAAAAATTGTGCATACCATTAATATCTGCATAGTTTTGAATTTTGTGTGCCTCTTTTATCTACTAGTGAAGGAGATGATTTGAGTGGCCCATATCCCAGCAACACTATCTTGACTGTAGGTAGGACATTTATAGTGGCAAGGGGTAGATCCAGGATGACCAGTATTTTCCTTAAGCTACAGGATGCTGCCAAGTCTCAGATCTGTTAGAACCCACCTCTGGTGCGCCGCCAGCAGCGGTTATTTTCAGGGTTAGCTCCCTTAGACGTTGTCTTTAAAGGACTTGACCACAAGGCAGTCGTTGGTGGTTGCAGTAGTTAGTAGGCATCAGGGCGTGTCCACACACCGGTGGGCCTGCATGCCATACCTCTGGGGCCCACTGCTGCTCCAAGATCCCATGCTGGTTTAGCTTGGGGACGGGAGATACTCAGTTATCGTGTTTGGCCACGAAGAGGCACAGCAGGAGTCTTGATGATTTAGGGGCTGTGTACTGGCAGGGGAAGACTTACTTACTCGGCTTCCCTTTTCACCAAATGAGGGCTAGCCAGTAGCAGTAAGCTGTAAGCGAGAAGGCAAGCAAAGCAGGCAATTAACACTAACTTATGCTACTATCCTAGACGCATCACATCACCCTGTTTATGTATGTTGTGTCACACACATACAAAAAGAAACATACAACAATTAACAAGTAAGAATACGAAGATTTGATTTCCTTATCGAGGCGGAGATTTGGCAAAAAGTTAATTTAATATGCTCCTCGGGCCTCAGACGTCTCGGCCATACAAAAGTTAGCACGGAGTAAATCCTAAAGTTCTGTGGGCGATTTCTTTGCAGGCAACTAGGGCAACCGGCTGGTACCGATGCCATTCTCGGAACTGGGCATGGCATAATTTTTTTAAATGGTCTTCAATGTACCATTTAACATTTTGCAGACGTCGTTTAGTATCTGGTTGGAAAAGGGTGGTGAATAATGGCTTGATCATAAGGAGCTTGCCGACGTATTCCTTTAGTTCAGAGGTGAACTATGTACCTCTGTCCGACAAGATCTCCTTCGGGATTCCGATGCTGGAAAAGATAGAAATCTGGGCCTCCGCATAGGCACACTATCTATCTTTTTATGTGGGACTGCGTCGGCGAATCCCTTGAAAAATCGACAAGCTTAAGGACACATGAGTGTCGTTTGATAGACGAGGAGTGATTTGGGCTAATCAAATCTATGACGACTCTAAAGAGAGGCTTCAGAGACAATTGGCGTCTCCTGGAGGGGAGCAGCTGGTATTCGCCCTTTTGCTGTAGTCATTTGACAAATTTCACACGACCTGCAAAACTCAACAATTTCTTTGGTAGCACCGAGCTAAAAGAAATAAAGGAAAATTTTGTGGGCAGTTTTATTGTGTCTACAATGACAAGCCAGTAACCCATTGTCTGGACGTCGTATGACTTGGGAAACATGCAAGCATGGGATACATAAAGAGCTAGTTGTGGATTTATCCACAGCCGAACTGGAGCAAAAAAGTAGTCCTAACTAACGAGGTAGTGGACTTCACTTTGACTGCTAGCAGATCCTCGTTCGTCATTTCTAACTTTTTTCCACAAGGGCTGGAGTGTGGGTCTTCCCTTCTTAGCACTTGCAAATTTTTCGTTCTGAGGAGATGAAATTTAGGGAGCATAACGGGGTTTTAATGGCACAGGGGGAGGGCGCAGTTTCCTTTGGCGCTTGGGCTGTGCGACGGGGTTAGGGGAGAGCTACGGGCTCTGACCGACCAACATAGTGCAGAAATTAATGAAGACTTCTATCATTTGTGCTCAACCAGTAAAGTATTTACATTCGAAATAGCAGCGTACTAGGGGGACCGATTTGCAGGCCTTAATTAGTTATAGACTACTGCGAATTTATCGTGGTCAGGCTCCACTGGGGAAGCAACTTTTCTAGGAGGACGATGCAAGTGCAGCAGGGGGTTGACACTCTGCAAACATTAAGGGTTCCATTTTCAAACTCAAGCTCACCGAGGAAGCTTATATTGGACATATAATTTATTTGCTGGCATATCAGGGCAAGCGGGCAGATGAGAGCGTTAAGCACTTATCCGATGGACTTGCTGAAAGGAAGCAGGACGGCAGGACGAAATTGGGAGTTTTGGGGACATTTGGTCCTCACATGACTGGGAACGCTGCAGGAAAAAAATACGACGGTCGTTTAAGAGTAATCCGATGCTATGGGATTAATGATGAAAGGCTTAATATCCCTCGATTCCAGCGCGATATTAGATTTGGGTTTGGACGGACCAGGTACTTTCATTAACTTAGGCTAGTTCTTCGGGGGGAACTTGTAGATGTTAACTTTACTTTTGGGGCATGGTGGATGCGATGTCTTGGGATCTTTCGGGTATAGGTGGTAGATTGAAACTTGCACATCTGCCTCTTTGATACATTCCTTGAAGGAACACACGCGTCTATCTTTGATGAATGCGTGAATTTATGAGGATATAACAGCCATCAACTTATCCCGTAAGATGAAATCAAATAGAGACTCGTAGTCGCGGTTGACTTGGGCTGAGTCCAACCAGAATTGAAAAGTCCTCTGGAGTTTGAATCCAAATTGGTGGTAGGTCTGGCAAGGCAGTATCATGGCCTGAAGGATCGTTGCTCAGGATTCATATAAATAGCCGATAATAGTTCCGAACGAGGGTAGCATCGGCTGGGATCGAAATTAAAATTTCCCGAATGTGGGTACTGATGAGAGGGAGTATTCGAGTGACTCCATTGGCTTCAAGTCTCAGTGGTTCACTTCAGAACTATCTCAAAGTGCGATAAGTAGGACCTGCAAGCCTTGCCTTCCATAAGCACTGGCAACTTTCCAGATGGCGTTGGGTGGGAGAAAGATTCTTCCCTGAGCTAATGAAAAGAGTTTCCAATTGGTTTCTGTTTAGCTCACACTCATGCTGAAGAATTCTTTCTCTTTCTTCCATGACTCTCTGCGCTCTTTCTCTTTTTCTGCCCTTTCAGTTCTTTCTTCCTCTTGAATATAGACAATTAGATCCTTACGGACAACCCAAGGATCTCTCCTAGCTATAGGAACGTTCAAATGACGGCATCTTGTTGATGTAAATGTGCGTCTGGCCACTCCGCGCGTCCAAGGAACTCACGGAAAAGAATACTATCGTACCAAAAATCCTAATGCAGATTTACTCACAAATTATTGTACGCGCTCAATAAAGAAAGGAAAATAAGTTATAATAAAAAAATTAATCCCTATATGAACAGTAAGTATAAAGCCTTTTAATCCTAAGTGGGGATTAGCAGGGGGTTTTCGGAGAGATCGTCTCCAAAAAAACTCACACAACTAAAATAAACTTAAAAAAAACGGGCACCACAATAAAATGATCAATCAAAGAAAAAATATTAAGAATTTGCTCCAATATCATTGGAAATGCTTGAACTAACTTAGCAAACTGGTCACTGAATAGCTACAAAATACCTGACACCAGATTTCAATATAATGATATATATATATATATATATATATATATATATATATATATATATATATATATATATATATATATATATATATATATATATATATATATATATATATAATATATATATCGAGGTATGCGGTATGCTTGTTAAAATCCGCTCGGAGCAAGGGCGCATACATAAGCACGGTCAGATAACCGACCCGAGGCCGTCTGCGATATGCTTTGGAGAATTTAATCAAATGGGAGGCCGTCTCACTGATTTTTAGAGTGTGTTTAGGTTTGACCTGGATTTATCTAATTAATTGCTAAGGTATAATTCAAAGGAGATATAAAGATCATGACCCAAAAATATAATTTTAATTTAAATATATATAATAAACGGGGCAATATATATATATATATATATATATATATATATATATATATATATATATATATATATATATATATATATAGTATATATACATATACAAAAAATGGTACAATTGCTTCGGAGGGGCAAGACTAAGAGCATAGGTCTTTGAGGATATACTTTTGTGATTCCTGAGGAGGAGGAGGAGGAGGAGGTGTGACTTTTAAGTATTTCTTGTTGAAGAATGACATTTTCTCTGCTTTAGAGAAATGGAATCTCAAACAGGAGACAGTTCTGTGGCTCGGCAGGGAGTCTCAGAAAAGGAAAACGGGAGTCTTGAAGTGGGGTGCGAGATGACAGGGGCCGCTCAGTTTTCCGGGGAGAAGGTAGCTCGATAAACTTTCCTCTCAACAGGGGCCAAAGCTTTACGAAGGCCGATCTACTGGTGAGATCTTAACGACGATGTACAACTCGAACAGGGGTTGCAAGAATTCGCGGGCAAACAGATAAAACGGTCTCAATCTCCTCCAAGAATGGTAGATGCAGGGTTAAATAACCAGGTGGTTGGTCCGCCAAAACGGTAGCCACACCGGACATCTACAGTTGACCCTAAGTCTATAAACTAATATGTATAAGTGTAGCATCACAATCTTGAAGCAAAATCTAACCGAAATTGCCTAATGTACCGATTAAACCTTGTTTTAAAATTTCTGACTCTGGACACTTCAATTATATACTCGTATTATGTTTTTATAATTTAACTACCACTCACCTTTAATATTGTTAGAAAACTAAATGTGTTGTTCTATTCTAGTTGAATATAATCTTTTTATTTTTTGGCGCCATAAATATATTTGTATATAAATATCCCAAGTATTTTTTCTTCTAGCTCCAAATGTTAATATGTAGTAATGAGAAACTGAGATGTCCCGATCCACGGGCCAACTTTCTATCTCCTGTATTTAAATTTCGTCACTTTTTGTCTCTTACCTCGTCCCCCAATCCACGTGAGTGTGGAGGTGGTCCCTCTTTTTTTCACCAGCTTTTTACATGAATAAATAAATAAAAATTAGGCAAAATTATATATATATATAGATATATATATATATATATATATATATATATATATATATATATTGGACAGATGAATTAATAATATCTGTACCAATATATTGCAGTGAGTTAGTTTGAAATTTTTCTAAGTTAAAAGGGACAAAATAATCAATGATATTTGTTACATTTAAAAAAGAATTTACTCTCTCTTATTTCTTAGTCAATCCGATTAATATTTGAATTAATTTTCATCAGTATGAGTGATCTTAATGATCAATATTATATTCTATTAAGCAAAAGATTGTCTTCCTTTTATTAATTCTTTCGCACTTCGTATCTATGTAGCACTATAGGCCAAAATAACTAACCCAGCTAGGGTTGATCTATTCGTTGAATGCTTTATCCTCATTCCCTCTATACATAAATATCTTATGTATTCTCAATTCCTTTCCTTCTATCATCCTCATTTTATTTAATCACGAAATCCACTTGACCTTAAGAGATAACATATTTAATCCTCTAATGTAGTGGCAGTAGAGTACCCGAATGCTGACGGTAGATTATGATATTCGATTTTACTTTTATTTTTCTTGTTAAATCCTGATGTTTTCACTAAACAAAAATAACACTCTTTGCAATGCTCTTTTTGCTCTCGCCAAACCATGGGGTTACCAAATGGCAACCTTTCACGTGTTCCTTTCATCCACATCCGTAAACTCTCGACAAATTGCCTGCACACTTTATGGGGGGCCCATGGCTTGTCTTGATCACCGAGTTTTACTTTATAATTTGCTACATATGCTTGTTTGGCAAATGCACTGATGTTTGCCCCCTGACTTGGAATGGTGAAACTGCCACAAATGCAGCAGAAGGAGTCAGTGTTGTTTAGGCATTTACGACGAGAAGTTCCAAGAGCAGACATGATCTGAAACAAATAAAATATATACCTATGTAAATAAAACACTAAGCTGGAATAGTTACCAGCTTTCAAATAAAAAAACCCCAGCATATAGCGAAATAGAACGTACAACACACAGCTCTCACCGCACTGTCTCAATGGTGACTGCACAAACAAGGTGCCACGTAGCTGTAAATGAATTCAATCGTAATCAGCAGGCAAATCTTATTACAGCTAAGCAGTGGAATTTTACTTCTGTGGGGGGCAGGCTGTGGATAAAAAATAGAGGTGCTAGAAAAAAGCTGACTACAAATTTGGAATCAGCACGCTAATTTTAGTCTAAATCAGCACAAAAATGTAACTTAACATAATTTTATTTTCAAATTGTTTCCCCGGTGTAATCAATATTTTTAGGGGTTTATTTCGATTGATATGCAAACAAGAGATACTATTTTCTTTAATCTTTGACAAATAGTAGTAATAATATTTAAATGTGCAAAGATGAAAATGGTTGGGTCCAATGGGAATTCAAGCAAATCAAACTTTTAAACAAAGTTCTCCTCTTTTACTTTTCTTAAAATTTAAAATGTTCTACTGTAGCTTAAAAAGATTTAGTGAAAAGATATACGAAGTATGTCATTTATAATACAAATCAAATTTAGTTGAATTGTATGGTTACATACACTTTTAGAATTATGTATATATTGTAATTGTGGGAGGCATTAGTACAGCACAAGGGTATCATGAGAATGGTCTCTAAATTACATTTTATCTAATTTTTGTCAGTAAAGTTTTTTGAGGCCGTTTGCAAAAATAAAGTTTTTAAACTACGACTACTAGTGATATATATGTACATAATTTCAGATATTTTTACCGCAACTAATTATAACAATTTCTTCTAAAATTGCTTTAAGATTTTATAGTCATGTTAGAATCTACTTTTCCCTATATTTTGGTAAATAACTTGACAACATGTTTGTTCCAGTTGAATTGTCACACCACGGTATTTTAGTGAAATTTTCTTTGTTTCCACTTTACATTAGATATTAGGTCAGCTTATTTTTGATTTTTGGATGGTTATGAGGTGTTTGCTGTGTTACAAAGGTTTAATCAGGCTTAGGGGGCTGTGTTATAGTTGGTATTATATATTTGTAATGAGTAGCATGCTGTGCGAGGAAATTAGGTTAGGTTTTTTGAGGTTAATTTTATTGAATAATTTTGATTTGTTTGTGTGTGAAGAAATTTGAATACGGTTACTTGAATGGCTGTTTTTCTTTAATGCTTATGACTTGTTTACTAAGTTAAGAAATTTAAGGTGAGTTTTTTTTACTTTGCTAGATTTACTTATTGGATACGAGTTGTACACTTTTTGCCAAAGAGAGGTCCAGGTGGTTCAAAATTATTTCTCTTCTTTCTTGTTCATATTTTATTTAGGATCACTCCTGAGGTTTCGATTAATTCAAAATTTTCAGATTGACAGATAATTATAGGACAATACCTATTTATGCCTTAGAACACGGGCTATGATGCAAGTAAATAGTTACTTTGGATGGGCCACGCCTCTTATTGATTCGAATCTATTTCTAGGGAAGTGAACAGAGTCAAGTCCAACAAACCAAAGGATACCAAAGAATAGATAATCCTCATTTGAGTAAGGCTCTAGCGATAATTTTGAAAAAATTTGTTCTTGCTTTCTCAAATAAAACTCACTTGAAAAAACACAAACAATCATAGTTTAAGGATCACTAAGTTTTTCCCATACACCATGTCAGCTTTTCGTTGCTATCGTCAGATGAGGATTGCGAATTTAGGTTATTAATGGATTACCGCTTTTAACCACCACTAATCAATCCATATTTATGCATATTATTAGTTATACATTGTAATTTTGACTTTTATTCTAGTGACAGTATTTGTGCATATTATATATCTGAAAAATTCACTATGCTTTAGTTAGGCTAGTTGCTAATAATCATTTTAAAGAATTTTCCGATAAAATTGGGAAATATGTAATGTTCTTTCAAATCAGAATTCTCCAACAAACTTTCTCTTTCTATTTTTATTAACACCGTCATCATTTTAGTAAAATCAAATCCATTAAAGCTAAAATCGGATATAATTGTTATAATTAAGAATATAACATATCTCCGGTTTATGGGATAATGTGATGTTCTCCCGCACCAGTGAGGAATTTTATTTTTCTTAGATAAACTGTGCAACTAAAACAATCCAAATATTTTTTCTTTTTAAAGGATGAAACATACATATGTTTAACAAATACGAGTATACATAAATAAATATTTGATATATGTAACTGTTTGATAATATTTAGTGTCATTTTAGCAAATATAATTTTTTATTTGATTAATCTTTAATATATAAATATATATATATATATATATATATATATATATATATATATATATATATATATATATATATATATATATATACAACTTCACCGTAGGAAAGAGAAAACGGAATAATTTTTCTTCGGTGAAGTTGGATTTATTTCATCATTCTATTGCGCTCCTGAGAGAATATATACATATATATATATATATATATATATATATATATATATATATATATATATATATATATATCTATACATACACAAAATCAGTCAATTGAAAAAATAATAGAGGATTCCAAGTACTTTCGAACTATTTTTTCAAGTTAACTATTAAAGAAGAGATATATTAACAGAATAAAGCAATCTACAGGCTACAAGAAAATATAGAGGACGCCATTTGCAATAGAGGATAAATAAATATATAGAAATGAAATATACAGCAATGTTGAGAACCAGCCTGTCAAAAATTCCAACGACATAAATTAACTGGTAAACTCATAGAAATATACATAGGAAGAATATTAAAAGAACATTAGCAAAATTTAGAGAGCCGAATAAAAGAAGGATTCATATAAAACATAATAGTTCTAAAGTAATAAGTTTGGAAATCCTAGAGCCGCAGGGGCTGTAAAGGTTGGGGGCATGAAAAAGCCAGAATGATAGAATGTAAATAACAATTGAAAATGAAACAACAAAATAACAGTCTATAATAACATAGATTTCTTATTGGAAATTATTTAATATTCTGAGTTATTTAATTAAAGAATCGAGTTTGAAATGACTAGGGAAAATATTGATGATGGGGAAGTTCCCTTTTATAGAAAATTCTACGATATTTCTTTCTCTGAAATCTTGGAAATGTTAAATGAATTTGGCAGAAATTCAATAAATGGTATGATTGTTATCGGAAATGTACAATGTGATCAACCTTATCTTCTTCTCTTCTAATTTTTCTCCATGACCAAGGTAACGTGCAATGCAAGTTAATCATTCTACTGAATAAACTTCCACTGTTCTTTACTTTGATTATGATCTAACAGTTTCTATAAAGTTAATTCACATTTAGAAAATATAGAAATTTTAAATTGCTTAAACATAGGTGGGAGAAAGAAAAAACGTGTGGGTTTAAAGTTGTATATGTTTTCTTTAACATAATTTAACGAAATGAGAAGAAAGTGAGGAGGGAAGCAAAGATTGTGAACTATCTCCACGACTGTAAAAATTTGTTGAAAGATTTTGGACTCTCAAGGCATATTATACCTAAATATATATAAGTATATGCATACAATTTAATTTTCTAACTGTAGCCAAAATAAAACTGAATATATGAATTATTATTTGTAGACTTGCTGTAAATCGGGAATATACAGCAGGACCTAGACCTGTCTATCAGTTAATCTGGGGAAGGTTAGGTAATATTTTGGTGTAGTTCAAAAGAAAACTTTGTAGAAGGTACTACAGGATTAAGGTTATTAAAAAAAATATTCCGCTCTCTAGAATTAGACCTTTAAACAATTTTTATTAACATTATATTTAACCGAATAATAAGAAAATCAAGAATTTGAGGCAAGAATCTAGTCTTAAAGAATTAAATAAATTTTCGAGAAGGTGGATAATAAAGAAACCCAGATATTGTGTCCGAATATTTTTAAGGAAAGATTTGCCATTGAACCAAATCTTTAAAAAAAATAAATAAATATAAGAACAGGCTCTGGGAGATCTATATGGTGTAATAAATCAACAAAGAGTAAAATAAGATTGGCCATTGCTACTTTTGTGAAAGAAAGTATACAGTATTCTAACAAGCCTAAGACTTTTTGAGTAGGAATTGATGTTATGCTTTTAAGGAAATCCCAAATATATATATGCATTTGGGAAATTTTAAAAAAAATTCTTATTTTGGGCGAAGGTTTGTCAGTATTGGAAGCTCATATTCATATTTTTTCACGATTTCTTTCCAATGTTTCCTATTGAGGTTACAACTCTATCCTCGCTTCTTCCTCAAAAATTCACATATTCAACTTAGGTGTAACAACTTGTTTTATTTCCGGATTTGATACATATAATAATTAACATTTTAACCGTTTGATGTCAAGTACATACAAGTTTTCTTCAGAAGCGTTTTTTCTTCATTTTTTATGATCTTATGAGGGGTGGTCAATAAGTTTTCAGAATCGGTACGGCAAAACAGAGAAAGGGGGATAGCTGTTTGTGAGGGTGTTAGGACAAGTTATGATAAGTCAGGACCTGCAGCCGCATGCTCCAGCCTTGTCTATTTGAGAAGCAGTAGCTAATCGTAGATCGTCAGTCACAAATTTTTCAACAATGGAGAAGGTTGTGCACCACGCAGTGATCAAATCTTTGACCAAGAAAGGCGAGAATGCAAAAGAGATCCATGAACGCATGGTTGCAGTATCTTACCAAGCGCACCTTCATATATAACCAGTGCTCGCTGGAATAGGGAGATCCACCATGGTCGTGAATCCCTTGAAGATGACCCCCGTTCAGGATGCCCGTCAGACATGACCAATGAGGACAATGTGGCCCGTGTGGAGAGGATGATCCTCGAGAATCGACGGCTGAAGGTCAAAGAAATCAAGCGAGAACTTGGAATATCACATAGAAGTGCTATCAACATCATCCAAGACAATTTGGCCATGACCAAGGTCTGTGCACGTTGGGTCCCTAGAAACCTCACGCCCCATCATCGACTTCAACGTCGTCAAGGTCCACAAGACCAGAGTTGCAAAAGCTTGCCTCCGCGACTGCGGATTCTAAAAGCTCAGCCATCCCCCCTAAACTCAAGATCTGGCCCCAAGCGACTACTTTTTATTCCGCCAGCTGAAGCCTGCACTGCGTGGAAGCCGGTGCGGGGACGATGAAGATGTCCAGCTCGCCGTCTAGGAGTGGATTGTACAGCAGTGGGGAGATCTGTGGTTGTCGGCAATTCGAAGCCTCAGGGAGAAGTGGCGCAAGTGCATTGAAGTCAAGGGTAGTTATTTTGAAAAATACTAAAACACTTTCCTCATATCTCGTTTAGTTATATCCGAATGGCAAAACTTATTTCCCGCCCCTCGTATATGTTACAAAAAAAGGTCCTCAAATTTCTTTGTTCAATAACAATATTACTTCTCTAAACGGAAGTGATGCAATTTTGCATCACTTGACAGATTTAGGGATAATGATTAAATGCATAACCTTTATAGAATGAAAGAAACAACTTATTTGACTTTTATTTTTAAAATTAATTCACAAACATTTAGACATATACTACTAAATATAAAATACACATATAGAATCATTAAAAATGCTATATTTTTACAACATATCTCATTTGTTTGTATCTGGACCAGGAAAGGTTTTGCATAGATAATTAACTTTAGGGTAAAGCATATAATCATATAAAAAAATGTGGCTATATAACAACAAATAGATTTTTAACAAATTTATAACTGCTTAACTATATATTAAATTGCAGGTTTTATAATAAATTAACTCTATCTAAAGAGCTATGAATAGGTTTTGATAAAATTTTACAGAGAGTAAGAGGTTCAACCAAGAAGATTTTTTTCTTCATTCGTTAGTAATTTAAATGCCTATCTCACTTTTTATAAGGGTTTGCGTCCTTTGAAAGCGATTCTCTTCTAGTTCTTTTTCTATTTTGCCAAAAGAAAACTTCGAAAACAGTTTCTTTCTCCTGAAAGGCACAATGGGACGTCAAATGTTTCAAAACCCACTGATTTGGATGCGGCTTTGCTTTTGTACTATAAAAATTACACCTGCGATTTGCAATTTTAATTGTAGATATGCTTATTTATCTTGTCAAATTTAAATTGGTATATGATATTTGAATCGCTTTTTTTCTGACATCAAAAACTTTGTGCTCTTCACTTTTTCACTCAATTGATATCTAAACAAACCAGGAATAAGTAAATGCCTAAAATCTTTGTGAGTGAGAAGTGTACTCGGAAATACATATTACATATAGATAATAAAGCTGTTGGCTGTACAAACATCTACGAAGTGAGAAAATATTCTAAACTACAATTTGGGTGGCAGTTTCTGTTTATTTCTAAGGTAGACTTTATCATATCTGAGAGACCATATTTCCCATTATTCTTCGTAAATGCTACACAACATACTAAGAAATAAAAGATAGAATGCACAAAGTATGTGCATCTTGTATTTACAAATACAGTACTTACATAAGAAAATAAATTTATTTAGCCATGACAGAATCATCTTTATCAGTTGTCTGTTTTAGGAAAGTTCTTGCTGAGTTTCTATATTATCTTCATCTGAGTCACTCTCACATATACGAACAGTTTTCTTTTTTATTAAATCATCGAAAAGATACTCACCAATATCTCCTCAATGTAATTTCCTGCTTCCAAGTTGTTTGGACCGTTTTATGGATGTCTACTCTACAATGAAGAAATTTCATTACACCCAGGCAGCAAGAGAAGATAAATTGATCACATGTAATATATAATAAATAAATAACTTTCAATATTTTTTAAAAGTAAATAAAATAATAACCTTTAGGCATAATATGTGCCCAAAATTTACTAATTGGTAACTCGGCTAAAGGTGCTGAGTACTGCATCACATGAAAGGAAGTTTGCTTAAAACTATGTATGGTAAGGGAAATTAATTTTATAGTAATTATAAGTAATACAGTCTTTTATTCATATTCTCTTCAAAAACCTTTAGTTTAGACTGGTAAATACAGTACAAAAAATAAAAAAACCTTGAGTGGTTCTACGTGTCATTCACAACCAAATGTGACACTAGCAATACAGGAGAATCCGTTCTTTTGAAAGAGATAGCCAATTAGGAGTTCGCCAGGGTGCAAACAAACATATAAACGCAAGTGATGTATTCTGACTCGATCTTGACAGAAATGTAGGAGATTTTCTTTAGGCGCTGTAGTGTGCATCACTTTCCGATGAAATATGGAGTTTAAAACCAATACCACTCCAGCAATTATGAATGCTAAATATTTATAAAAATGTTAGCATGCCTAATAAATGTATTTTAAAAAAAGTATTTTAAACATGAGCACGATCTAATTTACTGCCTCGATATTTTTTTTCAAATTATTGCCTACAAAGGAAACACTTTGAAACATGCAATAAAATTTAATGAATTAGAGTTGCGCAATTCTTGATTCCTTTTTCCATTTTGCAAATCATATTTTATACCTCTTCACCATCGATCATCCGTATATAAAAATTCTCAAATGTTTAATAAGTTGCATATATCGTGTTTATTATTTTGCGGAGTACGAATTTGTTACTGCAGTTATGTAAAATGTATTTTTCAAATACTAGAAAAATATAATAGTGGCTATATTAAATTGCTGAATTTATTACCAAAAGAGGAATTCACAACGAATATATGCAAGAATTTCTCTATTCCACATTGTTGGTGAGAGAAGTTTTTCTTCTGGTAAGGGGAGCGACGACAATAACTCCAGGTTCAAACGATTTACCACCAAATGGGTTCAGTGAGCATTGAACGTAACACTAACCCCAACTACATATCTCGCACCGTTATGCTTTATGAAGGAAACAAAATTTCACGCCAAATCGGGCTTATAGGCAAGAGGTTCTATAAACTATTGCATCTCTTTAATTCTTTCTTCCTATCTGAGCAAAATGTCTCTAGTATACCTCTTCGAATCCCTAAAATACGCAACTATCAGCAAAATATCAATCAGTTACTCATCACTTAACACTGATTCGCATTAGCAAGCAGCATTTTAGGCTAGCTTCCAACATTCTAAAAATCTGTACCACGATATTTATATCTTCATCGCAAATCAAGCTCCATACATTCCTTTCCCTGCAATTGCTACTAATCATCCATCTTAAATTGTCCATGGGACTGCTCAATTTCCTTCTCTTCTCATATTATAGTCTCACTCCCATACCCCGAATTTAAGTCTCATGTCACATTCCATACTCAAACAATTAGAACTCACAGAAGTTCTCATCTTCATGAGGCATACTTACTACTTAGGTCAATCAACCCCTCATGCTAACTTTCACACACAACCTATCTGCTCAAAACTTACCTTACCGATCCATTTTATCCCAAATTAGAATATTCTATATAATATGCTCCATAAATGAATATATTTAGCACCCTGTAGTTTTGCATTCATTGTTCTCTTCCTTACATGAGGGCTGCACTATTCCAGCTTTATTCTATTACTCAAGCATATCTATACTTTATAATGCTTTAAAACTCAATAGAGCATATAAGTATCTATATCATATGTACCAGGTGTCTTTCTATTTTTCAATCATTCTCTAAATTTACAACCAGTGGATTCCGATTGATGGCATCTTATAGGGTAGAGAAAAGTCAATAAATATTTAATGATTTGAGTGGTTTGACATGAACTACTCACAAATTGACTGCTACAAAATTCACATTAGAGCTCAGAAATAGGCGCTTTGCTATTTTTTTTTCTCTCTTTGCAAATGCATTTCAGATCTGACGTATGGTTACTAGTAATTTCCTAATGCTTCAAAGATCCCAACAGAAGTTGCAGCCACTCAATATTTATCGAGGAAATTCATTATTACACTTAGGTAAAGTGATTAAACATAGACTTAATGCTGTAATAATACACTCTATAGGTTTTAAATATTATCAAAAGAAGTAGATAAAGCTTATCGTTAGATCAGATATTACAATGGATGGTGTTCGTCATCCTAATATAGCTGTAAAAAAGCGAGACGCCTCTATATAAAATTCCCAACCAGAAAGATCATAGCAACATATCGCTTGTCTCACATTCATGGCACAATAGACAGAAATAAAAAAATATTGGTATTGCGATTTTCATAATCTAAGAGTTGTTTAGTTAGCAGTAAACAATATATCTCTTTACGTTTTTTGTTGCCAGAAATCTTAACCTTAGCGAAATACATATGTTACAAATAATTATAGTAATTTTATTTATTTGCTTGATATAAAAGTAAATATTTTCATAAGAAAATGTTAAAATTTTTCATGGAAATAAAATATTATAAACATTTCGATTTCTTTAGTAGCCGAACATTAACCATAAATAAATAAATTCGTATAGAACAGAAATTTTATGTCAAGGAGTTTCATTTTCTAAGTGAGCTAACCTTATTTTTTCCACTATTTCTCAAACTTTTTAAAATGAATATCAAGATAAAATAAATCTTGTTTAGTGTGATATTTATATAGGAAGAACAGGTTAAGTTGTGCCATTTCAATCTAGAGTGTTATCCTTAAACAAGTGCAGACTGTAAGATTTTGAAACCATTGTAAAAGAAAGTGATTGCGACTTACAAAGTTTCAAAAATCGCTAATTCTCTTGGGCAATTAGAACCTTAGTAAATACTAAAGATTTAAGTGTAGAATGTCCAAGGAGCTGCAGGAGCTTATTCTGTTGTCAATGCTAATGCATGGAAGTCAGACTGTACTATGGAAGGGAAAGGAAAGCAAATAATTTAGTGAGACTTATTTTGCAAAGGGAGGATAATTAAGGAACCATTGGAGAAGAGATGTTTATAGTATAAAGAATATGCTTAATTTGGTTGTGTACTAAAGTGTTTTGAGCTCGTTTGGATCTGTAATGAATAGGAATATACTTGTGAAAAGTGTATATGAGTGTGGTTAGCGTGATAGTATGGTTTGGTAGATTAAGTAATTTGATTATGTCATTGATTACATGACAAAGAAGGGGTTGGCCGAAGAAGAAGAGGATCTGATTGTGTCTGAAAGAGTTCTCAGGTGATATGTATCTTTAATGTTTATCAATATCTTTGTGAAGAGTTTATACAAGATTGTGTGGTTAGGGTGATAGAATTGTGGCGAACTAGGTGATTTGAGTATGTGATTCTGTGTGAGACATAAGAGGTTGGTTGATTTGACCTGAGAGAAAGAGGATAATAGTGAGTAAGAGAGGTATGCATGCAGGTAGTTTTAGGTGGCTTAATAAGTCTTGTACAAACACTAAATAAACGAGAAGAGCGTAAACAGCTCCTAGTCACTTTGATGCGTCTCTTAACGTGGAAAAAAATGATAGTGACCTTTTTACCTAGTAATGAAAAGAGAGTGTTGGAGGTTCGAATAGTTTTAATGGTCTTTAAGCATGACAACCCTACTCTTATTTATAAATGTATTTGTGGAAGTTATGAAAAGATTTTAGCATTCTAAATAAATTCGGTGTATCAGGATGAGGTTAAGTGGTGGCCACAAGCCCTTTTGTACCCACATGGATCCGGAGATCACCGCATGGACCTGGGAAAGCATGGCTAACCCTGGACGAGAAGGTGGCCGACGCCGTTATTATACGCCCCAGCCGTATTTGCCTAGGGACCGATGTCATCTGTCCAACGGTCACCTCTCCGCTAGCATTCTGTCTTTCCGCTTGAAGATTGAAATTCGTTGGATATTCCAACGAGCGTTATCACGATTTCCCCTTTCCCCGAAAGAGTATCCAACTTTTCCCTAACTTTGCGCGTGCGTTTGGAGCCACTTTACCAGGCAACTATATAAAGCTTCGACTAAGTTTACAGAGCAAACTGTTAGACGTCCACCTACCTCGACGAACGAGCTGATGGATGCCCCCCCCCCCAGCGGCGATTTTGATTCAAAATGAAGGCTAAATCGATCTGTGAACTCTGCCTTAGTGAATCGGCAAGGACGGACAAGGATTCCTAACTCCGAAGGCGACAAATGCTCCCTTGTCTGAAGCAAGAGGTAAACATACTTCTTCTGTCACATTCACCGTACCCCAACTGGCCTCTTTTCGGCAGCGATTATGTAAGGTAATCGTAACCATTGCTGCCTGCAGAATGATCTTGAATCTGGCTTACTCAATCACTCCATTATTTGTGTGCGAGCCTCAGTTTAAAATTGCCTTTTAAATCACCAAACGTAATCTGATTTCGTAAATCCCTTAGTTAACAAACTTGATCGCGTGTGGACATTTAACCCCGTCTGGGCGACCATTCCCTTTAAACCAAATTTTTTTGTTAGTAAAGTTATATTTTCGTCATTTTCTTTCTTTTAGAACCCCAGTGCATACCAGCTACCTGTTAATCTTTGGCCAACTTGCACTCTGAAATATTTGTTTAAAAGGACCCCGCAAAGTAATAATAAACAATTCTCACTGGACTCATAACGATTTCCCCTTTTGCTATCGGTCTTCAAACTACTTCGGCCCCAAGTCCCAAAGTACCTACGTATCTATAAATATAGAATCTGGCCAGTCCACAACATTCGAGGTTGGATTTGAAATGGTGTTCAATAAGTTCTCGGCCTAACCCAGAAGGAGCAAAATAGATCCAAGGTTCCTTCAACTACTTTTATTTATTTTTTAACGTAATCGCATTTGCCATTCTCTAGTATCTTCAATTGCGATAATCCACCCCTGACCTTCTCCATGACCTTCTCCTTGGTCTCTTCATCATCAACGAATAAGATCACCCCCAGTTGCTTCTTTGTGTGTGGGAAAGATGAAAGGCTGAGGGTGCCAGATCGGGGGAATAAGGGAGATGAGGAAACATTTCGAAGCCACAGGGTGCCAATTTATTCATTGCCACCATTCTATTGTATGCATGTACATGGTCCCGCAAAAGAGGAACACCTTGGTTCTCCTTCCCTCGGCCTTTCTGAAGGTTAGCCTCCTGAAGGTTCCATAGTAGATCTAAATCGTATGGTCCGTTAATGGTACGGCCATCATCCAAGAAGTCCACAAAGAAGCTACAATATACTATCACCATGAGCTTTCGGATAACTTTATTACCTTGAATCTTCGGGAAACCAGAGCGGAAGGATGCTTCCATTGCTTAAATTCGACTTTGATTTCCGGATAGAAGGGAGGAACCCACGTTTCATCCTGGGTTACGATTCGGTCTACAAAAACCTCCGCTGTCATGAGTGTCGAAATCTCCGTTGAAGTCATTATCCGGTTCTACTTCTGCACAGGGGGCAGCGTTCTTGGAACCCATCGGGCAGCCACCTTGGAAAGTTTGAGGTGAACGTGCAAGATATTAAGGTGGATTCATTACATACTTGTCGCAAGCAATGTATGGTACTAAGATTCGACGATTATCCATGAACCAGCTCTCCACCATGGCAACAGTTTCCCTGGTGACTGCATTTGGCGGACCACTACGTCAAGTGTCATCCTACAGGAGTCTCGGCCATACTTGAAGAGATCATCCCAGCGTTTGACTGTGAAATAAGATAGGACACTGTCCCGTAGTGTTTTCTTCAATTCCTCAGGAATAAACTGTGGCGCTTTCCATTGAATCAGGCAAAACTTTATTACAGCCCGCTGGTCAACTTCTATCAACCTTTTTTCTAAATTTGTAATATAGGTAAAAGGTTATTTTGAGTTAAAATCAAAATAAAACGCATTCGATTTAGAAATTTTTATATACTCCTTTTTTTGTCTGCATATGGTTTAGCAATTAGTATAAATTACTTCACTAATACATTGAAAATTTCAAAATCTAATATCATCTTTAGGCATTTGTAAACTTTGTAATAGAATAAATTATTCTGAAAAAAACGTTTATTTGAACGTAAACGATTTAGCCATACTTCATTTTATTTCATACAAATTCAAACTTTCTTTCTAACGTTAGATATAAACGATTTTATTCAACGAAGGTACTAAACAGAGTAACTTTAGTAGCTCTATTGAGTTATAAATCATCGTAGAGTAAAATAATAGTTAATAAAAAATGCAGTAATCATTATGAAATACTGTGACCATACATTTATGATACGCATCGAGCTACATTTTCGTTTTATCTTTGACGTTATATTTGAATTACAAATTATTCATAGCATCTCATATACTCATAGTAATATAAATTAGGTAGTTACATTGCAAATGAAATAAATGGGTCACTGATATAAGGAAAAAAATAAAGGGCTAAATTAGCCTATAAAAATTACAAATTACATGTGCATAGGGGTAAAAAAATGAAAAATTTGATAGCATGTCCCTACAGATTTTCGGTTTTGAAAATTTTAACACTACTAGAATAAACTTCATATGTAACACAATATTACAATGATTGCACTTATTTAATCCTTCCAGTGTGTTCAACTCAACAAACTTCACTGGTAGGTTGCCAGCCCGCGCATTACCCGTTGGAACATGTATGAACATGACCAAGCTCCTGAGGGCTCCTAACTCCCTTCTTTCTATGTTAGGCCGAGAAATCTTTGAACACCCTGGTAGGATTAAATAAGTGCAATCATTGTAATATTGTGTTAAATATGAAGTTTATTCGAATAGTGTTGAAATTTTCGCAACTCAAACTTTTTAGGGACATGCTATTGAGTTTTTCATTTTTTTACCCTTATGCACATATATAATCGCTTTAAATGTCATTCTGGTTTACTCAGAGGGATATATATTATTGTTTTACTACAAACAATTTAAAATATAGCATTACATAGGAGGATCATGAAAAATTAGCAAAAGGAATAGTTGACTAAGACATTTCTAGTAATTTAATTCTATTGTTTTGTGTTTTTTAGGAATTTCTTCTGTGATTTATACAACCTTTTCTCCCTCAATTCATTCGTCCCTTAAATAACTATTTATTGTTTTGTTTCTTTGATAAAAATATAAGAAAGTAATTATTTAGCCCTTTATTTTTCTCCTTATATCAGTGACCCATTTATTTCATTTGCAATGTAACTACCTAATTTATATTACTATGAGTATATGAGATGCTATGAATAATTTGTAATTCAAATATAACGTCAAAGATAAAACGAAAATGTAGCTCGATGCGTATCATAAATGTATGGTCACAGTATTTCATAATGATTACTGCATTTTTTATTAACTATTATTTTACTCTACGATGATTTATAACTCAATAGAGCTACTAAAGTTACTCTGTTTAGTACCTTCGTTGAATAAAATCGTTTTATATAACGTTAGAAAGAAAGTTTGAATTTGTATGAAATAAAATGAGGTATGGCCAAATCGCTAACTTTCAAATGAACATTTTTTTTAATAATAATTAATTCTATTTCAAAGTTTACAAATGCTTAAACATGATATTAGGCTTTGAAATTTGCAAAGTATTATTGAAGTAATCTATATTGATTGTTAAACCATATGCAGAGAAGAAAAGGAGTTTTAGAAATTTCTAAATCGAATGCGTTTATTTTAATTTTAACTCAAAATAACGTTTCGCCATCATTGCAAATTTAAAATAAGGTTGATAGAGGAAAAAAACAACTTAAGTCATTCTATACTTTTTGAGTAAAAAGGCTGCCAAAAACTTCCCGGAGAGCTTATGTTAAACGATCTAAAACTATTTTATATGTGTGTAACAGATGCGCCCTCCGTCGATTCAGACGGCCAAAATTGTTTAATCTACAAGGGATTAATTTAGAATGGGAGGGGCTCTAGAATCAAAGGATAACATGTAGCTCTCACTTAATCTGATCTCTCTTTCACATTCTATTCAATATTGATAAAAAAGAATGCTGTGATGAAGGTAAGGTGTTCACTCTTTACTCTCAAAGATCATTTAGGCCAAATGTTGCTTTCTGGCTGCGAACACATCAATATTATTAGAATATGAAAAAAATAATATATATTGTGAAGATCCTTAAAGTAATGCCATGTAAAATTTATCAAATAGCTTAACTCATGGCGAATTGATATTTTTTCTTTTTTGCCAAAATTTTCGGAGCATTTAAAAGTAATACATAAAGAGTAATAAATGTTTTGTGTGTTTTCGCCAAGTTTTTCTAAACGGGATGTTCTAATTATTTGAGAGCATAAATGCGCTATAAAATCTCATCAGATGTAGAAAGGAGAATATTAAAAAATCAATTTTCCCACTGTAGAGAGAAATAGAAAGAGAAAAAGTGATTGAAAGACAGTGAGAGTAAGAAAAGTAAAAGAGAGGTAATAAGATATATGATATTGTAAAATTGATTCTCAAACCTATGTTGCACTTTCTCTTAAGTCTGCCTACAATTAACTGATGCATATTTTTGTGCATCATTGGTAAGCGTAGCAATAAAGACTTTGTTTTAGATAGAGGATGGCTTTCAACAACCGTTGCAAAGTCAACCACGTAATTATGCGAATCATTATCAGCTTTTACACATTCCTCATACCCGATTCCCCTATTGACCACCATGATAGAGAGCCTAAAGGAATGGACGTTGCTTGGTCTGACCACTATGCAGGAGATCGCACGATGAAGGATCGATTTGATCCAATAGGCAGTAGTTTACGTATACTCATTTGTCGTCAATATTAAACTAAATCTCTCTTGCCAGACTAGATCATGTTACGTGAGATATGAAGGACCCATAGCACACTCGCTTGTTAAGAAACCCTTCCTAAGTAAAACCAAGTGACATAATGACTAAGTTGGCTTTCACTATAAATTTCCACTGAGGGGTGCTTAAACGAAATGAGAAAGAGGGTATTTCAGCGAGAAAAGCAAATTTAGTTTGTTCTGATTGGTTGAAAATAAGCATGTAGTGGTCTTAAAATTTAAATATGATTCCATATTAAAAAAAAAAACGGATAAATTTAGAAGTGGAAGAGTTATGATACGAGACATGTTTCCAAGCCCTCTTTATTTTACATAGCGAAGTAAACATTGAAGCACAAAAGGTATCTTTCTGGAGCATGTCATCTACTCTACGCGAAAATAAGAAAAAGGCAAGCTTGTTTTCAATATGGACAATGATACTCCACAAAACTATCATAGTCTATGTTCAGGGTAAATTGAAACCAAACAAAAGCAAACTGCTAATATAAATTACATATAAAATAATTCTAAATTATTTATTATGTACAATTTTCCCGATAATTCACAGACTTCAATGTTAAAATGGCAGGGTTTCCCTGTAAGTGTTTATAATGTCGTGCTCTATTTAACCATGGGAGGATTTCTTTGTAGTCTCACCTAAACACACACAGCTTATGAAGCAGCACTCCACTTTGAGTTAAGTTTTTCTTCGATGTTTACTCTTAATTAAGCTCAGTATTTTTCTGATTCCCAGTTAATGAGGTCTTGTATCGCATTGGATATTAGATTGCCTTAAGATTTGGGGGGCAAGTCTCACTGTCTTATCAGATTAATCTTTTCCTTCTTGGATTCTCATTATCTGGCTCATAGCAGAATATACCCGACAGCATCTTCACTGCAGAGAAATGAGGTTAAAATATTTTCCTAGATATACATGGTCAAATTCCTCTTATCCATGGCTCAGAGTTGATGGCTATGACTTCTGGAGTTTGGTTACCAGTAGACTCAGGCAGAAACAAAGACCTAGGACCTAAATTAAGATGGTTCTTCACTTTTATATCCTAGTATATTTTAAAGTAAAAAATAGAGCAGCATTTCACGATGGCCTTGGGAACACTTAAAATAACTTATTTTCGTGCTTGCTCATCTATAACTTCATATATACCAGAGCAGTAATGAAACACCTGGATTCGTTAGAGCTCCTCAGTAGAGAGCAACGAACAAGTCTTTCAGACTTGATGGCGTTAATAAAAAGATTGCTGTTTTGCTGCAGAGTTTAGAATCATTTTACATTTCTATTGACAACTAAATCTTATTTTGGAATGCGTTTACTTGTTTAAAATTGAAGTTGTCTGCAACATTATTAACTCTCTTACTATGCTTTAAATATGTCAATTGGAGCCTGATCCATGAATTGTAATGCCTTTAGCTTGACGATTAATTGAGACACGAGGAGCATTCACATTTAGTTAGCATCATCTAGGGGTACATGCGACCAATAATCTTCACGGATAGGGTTATAACAACCAGTCAAACACCTCTTGTTGGTTTAGGTAGTCTTCTCCGATTATGAGCATGCACTGTTGAGTTACGGGATCCAGAACCAATGCTGAGCGCTCTTATGAGAAGTATGTTTGTTCTCTTTCGTTGAACTAGTTTCTTTCGTCGAGGGTTCTCCGTGACAGTGTAATGCTCCCTAATCATTATGTCAAGATGATTCCATGTCATTTCGCTATATTCCATCGCATTTGTTTCCTTATTAATCTTGCCGTCCAATAATATCTCCTAATTCTTCTTCTCATTATTCTTCTCCGTGAGAAATTTAATTGATGAGACAATTTCCCTTCAATTCGACCTCCAGTATTTTTACCCCTTATCTCTACTTATGCCGCATCTTTGGAAAAATGGCTGACCTAAATGAGGTCATTTAGGAAGCATGTATTAACTGCAGGTGCAAGAAAATTTCCCACCTAGTATCTTTGTCAAATCTGCTAAATCATTTATTTGGATATATATGTCTTCGTGTAGCATTAATTAAAGTTAACTACTTCAGCAAGAATGTTCATCAGATCTTTAGTATACTCAGTAGAATCAGAAGTATCCTTTGAAGCTTCTTAAAATTTTAGCACTATTTCGTTCTCAAAGTTCTCATTACAAACTCAAAATTTACTGCCTCCTCGTATTTTGCCATTTTTAAGGAGAATCTTTAACGGCTTCTTTCCTTTTCATTTCTTTAATCTGACTCTTGCTGTCTTTGCAGTCTATAGAAGTTTTTTGGATTACTGAAGTTTCAGAAGTCTTCATTCTCTTGAAGTCAAACAAATAAAGATCCTCCTTAGTTATAGTAACTTGAACAGGGCTGTTACAATAATTATAAGTCTTGGGGAAGCATTCTAAGCTTAAACTTCCCACTGAGCCCCAAAAGGTTTGATGATATTGCTAATGCAAACTTCACCAGATTTATTCAGGTTAGCCAGACACTTATCTTTGTTAGTAGAACTAATTCATCCATTTACATGGTCTTAAATCTGCTTCCATTTTAGAATTCTATTATATAAGATCGATTTTTCAGTAAGGGTAAAAGGTGCCGTGAACTTTGCATTCAACATTCTTTACTGCGGCATTACGAATGAAGCTAGCTCGTTAGTCATTTCTCGAGGAGCGTATATAGAATTAGTGATTTCAGGATTATGGGATTTTTCTTTGTGCGGATGAAGCCTTCTATGAATAACCTTTCACCAATTCAATACCTTTCTGGGAATGTATTCCTTTACAGGGCCTACAACATCTAATAGCTTCTTCAAAGCAGATAAGTTGCTGGTTTTGGGTATCGATGATGCAATGACTTCTATCTAGGCACTTTTCCATTCTGTAAAAAATACAATAATTCTTTATAACATAATTCCGCTACTTTTACGCTAGGCCAGGGAAATTATACACACCCCTTAGGTTAACATCATTTTAATTGTGTTTATTTTCGTAAGTAAATGTTATCAATCTTACAAAACTTTGTATACAATCCTTTATATTAGAATTTTCCTCCTAGTAAATTGGATAGAAACTTTACCATAACAATTGTAGTAATGGAATTACACTTATGAAACATAATTGCTAAACCCTCTTATGACTGAGTGTTAAACTTTAAATACTTTCTCTAAATTACATAGTATACCTATTCAAATGTAGTACAATATCAAAGTTAATGGTATATGCCGAGGTAGGAAAACAATTACCAAAAACTGTCTAGAATATGAAATTTTTTTAATTGAAAGTTTACTATTTCATCAGGCGACAAAGAACGTCACTTTTCAACATGATAACACGATTTGCTAGAAAAAATGTAAATTATATATTTGCTTTAAGTTTTATTATGCATAAAAATATCTATTAGCTAAAGAAAATTCACACCTTGAAAATTATGATCTACCATAAATTACTGGGTGCCACACATTAATGATGTTAATGCAGTTATTGGATGTTGAAATTATCAGCGTGTAGAACTGGCATGAAGAGATTCTTAATTAACCATTATAGAAAATATATGGATGATAGAATGTGAGAAGATTAATGCTCAAATATCAAAGAATATGAAGATCTCTGACAAAGATTGGAAGAAGTATAGAATATAATCTCAGCCGAACAATGCGACAAATTATACATTATTGAATTCCTAATCCCGAAAATGTACTAAAGTCATTCAAATGAAGAACATTCTTACTTGTTATTAATATTTTATTTAATTTTCTATATAGATAATTGTTTTGTTTTCTATTAATCATGGGTGCATTTATACTTATGGTTCTCGAGATTAAGACGAATTATTTATCCAAATACATATCATTTTTCTCATATTTTTATCCGTAGTTCTATAAAATGAAACTTGGACACTATTCGAGGCAAACTTCTTAGAATATTCGTGGCAATTTTCATGGAAATTAAGAAGAATTAAAAAAAAAATGTGGATTTGGAAGGTAATCTATTTGACTTAGCTTCTTTTATACATCTGACAACGAAGAACCATTATAGGTTCTGTCCATCAATACTCTAAAATTATTCTAAAATCTCTTTACTCAATTAATACTTCTTTCTTTACATGTTACATATACTATAACCTAACAATGTACTCTTTCGCATATCAACTTCAACAAACTAGTACAGTGCTAAGGATATTATATTAAACCTCAAGTTGTCGAAACAGTGCATAGAAGTGGAGAAAATGACTCAGAGGATGTTAGGCTATATAAAGCGACAATTCGGATATCTAAACAATGAAATAATACTCTGTTTGTACAATTCACTTGTCCGACCGCACCTGGAGTATGTGGTACAACTTTGGAGTCCTTGGTTTCGAAAGGATATCGTGAGATTGGAACCTGTGCAAGCCAGGGCTACCAAACTGATTCCCTCTATCAGATAAAAAAAATACAACGATAGATTAAGGGAAGTAGATCTGTTCTCGTTGGAGATCCGAAGACTGTGTGGTTAGCTTATCGAAGTGTTCAAAATACCTCAAGGAGTCGGCAATGTAGACTACACTGATGTTTTCCAAAGTAGTGAGGGCAGAACTAGAAATTACGGCTACAAACTTGAACTGAAGCGTTCCCCCTGCAGTCTGTTTCGGAAATTTTTCACATACAGCACTTCCAGTGAAAGTTATCAGCAGCAATTCTGTTGTTCAGTTCAAGTCAAGACTAGACAAAGTCTTGAAAAGTACCCGTGCCTGCTCAAATGCTATTTTAATGGTACCCTCTCTGAATGGACCGTAAGGTCTTCTAGGGTACTGCTTATCCTTGTAGCTCCTTGTAGCTTATTATACACAGTCAATTTCTCTACTACCTCCCTGATTCTTAAGTGCAGGCAACGTTTTCTCTATCAACAAAAACCATCTCTCTCTTTTTGTTTGTTTGTCAGCTATAGATCAATAATTCGGAAATATCCACATTTAAACAAATTTACACCCGTTTATCTTTTCTTATTCACATACATATTACCCTTACATTTCACAGACCAATTCGGTTCACACATTAACCTGTAATAACCAGTATTTTTCTCTGTGGGGAACTGTCTTGGAACCCAATCGTGATAGGACCTGCCTTTAAACAACTAACGAATAAGAATTATTTGAAGTTATGTTAAATAAGACCTGAAATATACAAAGGCTGGTATCGGGACAACTAATAAATCTAACAAGATGCACATACCTCTATTTTAACAGGAATACGAAGTCCGATTCAATTTAATTTAAAGCATATAATTTACTGTTGATCACAGGATGTTAAACCATTTAGATATGCCACTGCATCCTTTCTCAGCTCAAGACAAGCGTCACCACATTTCTCAACAGAGCTGTCTGCTGTTTCTAAGGTGAGTTCAAATTGCGTGAAATCAATGATTATGTTAACTTATATAAGGTATCTCCTGCTTAATTTAAATTATTACTTATATTATTTGTTTCATAGCTCAGTTTAAGTGCTTGGTAGGTTCTGGATAGGTTATTGGGTTTATTGCCTTTTTGTAGATTAAGAGATGTATGATGTTTCCTTAATATTATTTGTATTAATGCTTATAGATTATTTGATGATTAGCATTGCTTTAAAATTAACTAATATTACCACTAAGCAGCTTAATGTCAACAGCTTTGAGCTCCGCTCAGCGCTCAAGTCTTAAACCTAAAGACAAGCCCCTCAAGCTTTTTTTTTAAAATTTAAACAATGTCACGAATTCTCGAAGTCGGTGCTCTTTATTCGAACCCTTATATTTTGGATTTCTAGTTGAAAACCAAAGCATTAATATAAGAAAGTCTACTGTGTTATACAATTAAAAGAGATTTCAAGTAACACAAAAAACTTTGAAGATAAACAAAAGTAAACGAATTTGAAGTATCTAAAACATCATGTGGATGAGGTATAATTACTGGTGAAGAAATAATGAAACTTCTATAATTAGAGAGAAGAAGAATTACTTTCCCTTGACAGAATTTAATACTTTTAAAAGATAATTGTAACTGGGCGGTAAGTATTGTTATGATTTTAAGAAACTATGTGTTATTTATCTTCATTTAAAGTCGTAAAAATATGAATGATCCTAATATGCAAAATGTGTTACAAATGGTTTTAAGTTAGAGCCATTTGAAATTGAGTTTTACTAGCTCTGAATGAACCATTTTTTCTTTATTCCTTCCAAATTTCTATAAATCGATATTCAAGCGTTCTGTTGCCTTTTCCTATTTATTTTTTATGTTTAAATTAAAGGGTAGTAAACCTTATTTGCATGTTAATGCAATTAAATAACTCATTGAGAATTCACTTCATTTTGAAGTAAGATTTCTACATTGAAATTATTTTTAAATGCCTTACTTTTGAAATAACACAAGTTGGTAGATATTGAATTGCAAAACAAATCTACAGAGTCAAAAAGTACTTAGTACCTATTAGAGTGATTATGAGCGAGGCTCCTGTATTGGAAACTATCGAAAAAATTTATTGACGAGGATAGTTGGACTATTATTAAGAATTACTGTTAATCACTATACTAATATAGAAGATAAGCTCGATGTGTTGTTTTTTTTTGTTATTACCATAAAAGAAAAGAGGATAATGCTTACAGCACAAATGACCTACTATTTTACGTAAACTCAAAATCCTCTTTTTCCGACCACATTCATCAACCACTAAACCATAAAATACCTTATTATTTTGTGGATTTTTCTAGTAAAGAAAATGATCTGAATAAACTTTATTTTTAGCAAGTTAATTAACATTTGTTCAAAATTTTCCAAAATTTAATTATTGTAGTAAACTTAACTCTTTTTTGATTTGCTGATTGGCCAAATTGAACATAAATGCTCTAGTAAATATTTGAATAGCTTAGCCAACTTTGCTCTGTTGTTTTTCACTGATATACATTTTTTGTTTCACATTTAAATTTTTCTATGAAAAATATTAAAGAGGTATAAATCTTATGTAGTTATAAGATACTTAATATAGGCTTGTACTGCAAACTCTTAAACTACAAATAGTTCGTTAAGTTTGAAGCTGTCACGAATGTGGATGATAATGAGATTTTCCATTTCTTAGTTTCTTAACTCTGTTGCCTGATTCTAAGGTTCTTCACTTAAGCTGGCAGACTTAATGAGCTTTGCTGTCTACACAGCATTATTGCAGATTTTAGGATACAGTGTATCTGCATGTTTTGTATCACATTTACCTGTAACGAGCATGCTGTGAACGTGCTAAACTATATATGGTTTATGGAACTGGTTAGTAAACAATGGAATTCCTTTTTAAGGGTAATGTGAGATTGCTTACTTTCTTTGTGTATAATGTGTTGTTGAAATTTTGCGAATGCTTCTTCTGGGATAATACTGGTTTTGAGGGAATGGTATTGATGGCTTAGATTTTCTCTACTCCGGATAACTTGTGTCGAAGTATAGGTGTCATGAAAGAATGCTGCTGGTAAATTATATGCCTAGGTGGAGTAGATCGTTTTTGTGTTTCTCTAGTCTATTGAGTTGAGTGGATGTGAGAATGGTGCTAGTGATCTTTGGGACTAAAGTGCGCAATTATTATGATTATTGATAGCAGTTAACTTAAGTATACACTCGTCAGAACACAATACTTTTTCCTATGTTGCAGATCAAGTGCCTCAAATGGATTCTAATCTTGTTCTTCCTCCTTCATTTTTTCTAAAAAGCAGATGATGAAAAATTATCAACTTTCTTTTTCATTTGCCTATACAAGCCTATTTCATTCTAATCCATTCGTCAACTTTCGTGTCGCAACTGCATAACAACCATATTGTCAATTTTAGGGATATATTTCTACATTGGTTTGACAAAATAATGGAAACAATTTTTAATTTGACCTCTTATTAGTAAACAAAATAAATATTATGTAATGTTGAGAATAGCAGAGTAACCTTTATGAAAATATAAATTAGGTTGAGGAATAAGTTCTTGCGTTTTTTTAATGTTGTTTTGATTTAAGTTTTGTTGACGTGATTTGTGCACATATTAAGAAAAAAAATACTGAGAGCAAAATTTGCAAAGGTCAGGCTACGTCTCTTAACAGCGTAGACTATTAAGCGCTTGCTTAGGCTACGTCTTGAAGTTGAGTAATAAGTCATTGTGGTTTATTTAAATGTTGTGTTAATTTAATTTTTGTTCTGTCCCCCCAAAATGGAATATCAAGTTAAAAGAAAGGCGCATTTTCGACACTTGTGCTATTCATTTTCAATCGAGACGGCAACAATGAAAACGCAGCCAAAGCTCGTTGTGATATTTGTGCTGTGTACGGTGAAAATGCTTTATCAGAAAGGACAGCTCAATGGTGGTTTTTACGTTTCAAAAACCGTAATTTCAATCTTAATGGTGAAGAACGTCCAGGTCACCCCATTAAGTTGGATGAAGCTCGATTGAACGACTTTGTTCATCAAAACCCTCGTCAATCGACTAGAGAATTGGCTGTACAATTGGCATGTAATCAGAAAACTGTAGTGAATCACCTTCATTTGATGGGGAAAGTTTAAAAAATCGGTGCATGGGTCCCGCACGCTTTAATCGAAAGCAACAAACTTCAACAATCCACGATCGACACAGGTTTGCTTTCTCGTCACAAGGCTACTCGTGGATATAAGGAAAGATTTCTTCACTGCATCATCACTGGAGACGAAAAGTGGTGTGTTTATGTCAACATGAACCATCAAAAACAATGGCTTAGCCCAAATAATAAAACACTACCGTGATTAAAACAAGGACTTCATCCAGGAAAGACCATGCTGTGTGTATAGTGGGATTGTGAATGCATTATTCTTTATCAGCTCCTTGCGAACAACGAGATTATCATGCAAAACTCTACGTTCAACAAATGTATCGACTCGCCGAAGCTATTCGTTAAAAGCGACCTCAGCGACGTTATGGAGTCCTTCGGCAACACAACAATGCTCGTCTTCACATTGCAAATATGACAAAAGACGCCATCCAAACGCTGAATTGGGAAATCCTGCCGCATCCTGCATATTTCCTAGACTTGGCTCCATCAGATTTCCATCTGTTTCGATCGCTCTCCAACAATTTGCGCGGCATTTCGTTCAATACTGATGTGGAATTTAGAACCTGCCTAGACGAATTCTTCGAGTCAAAATCCAGAGAATTTTATTTCAGAGGCATCAAAAAAGTAGTTGAACGTTAGGAAGAAGTCGTAAATAATAAGGGAGAATCCATTATTGAATAATTTGCTTATTTTTATCAATTAAAAATGAAGTTTTCTAAAATTGTTAATGGTAATGAATAAATTTGATAAAACGTCAAGAACTTATTCCTCAACCCATTAGATCATTTGATTCTATTAGCCATACGTAGCTTATTAATTTTAGAATTTAAAGATACCTTATATAATTTTGAATTAAGTTTAAATCTTTTAAGGACGGCTGATTTGAGTATTGGTAACATTTACCAGCTAAATGTTTAATTTATTAACAAGGTCTACTTCTAACATCATGACTGCTTATAAAAAAACAAAGAAAGACAAGTGCCGGTAAAAGACAGCAACCAAAGTAAAGCTAACTATAAGAGAACTTCTAAATAAAACCCTTAATGAAAGAGCTTGGATTTTACCATATTACGAGATCTTTATTAAGTGTGAATCAAAGAATAACATCAAGAGAATTCTATCGTCATGCTTGTTTCTTACTTATATGTGGAGAAATATCTTAAGCCACCGTTAAAAAGCTTTCAAACACCTCTAGAACATAAGGACGGTCAAATAGAGTTCTTCGTTTAGCAGTTGTTTAATTTTTTCGGGGGAGTGTAGGATCCATCGATCGATTATTTAGAGATGGAGCTTTTTGTAGGCCTCTTTTTCCATCCTCACTTGCTCCATTAGTTTAGCATGTGTGCATGTCCATTAGATGATCTTCCCAGCAGTTTCCCTCCCCTACGATCAAAAATTATAATTAGGATGCCGATGTGTGCTCGTCCAAGTTAAAGATCGTCGTTGTAATAAAGATCGTGAGATTTAGCTCGTCATGATTAAGACTGTGCCATATGTCGAAAATCTCTATTTTCTGATAAAGAGGATGAGGCTAGCATCCTCCACTTTATTCGACTATTTGTTGTGAGTCGCATTTTTTGCGCCGCGAGCGAGGCCCGTCTCCCCCTGACTCCGGATTAAGCCTCCTTCTTGCCTTTCTTTTTCTTTTGTTTTCTCTTTTAGCGTTTGTCATTTTTTCTTTGTTATTTGTTTTTTTTCAATATAGCCTAGTAATAGTCTGGGTCGAGTACAGCGACTTATGCCTAAGTATCCAGTCGCCAGATGGGCTCTTTAAATACATAAAAAATTCCGATAAAGATTAAATAAAGAATTGGATTCAAACATCCTCTTTTGGAAAAGCTTTTTCTTAGCTGGAACTGTGGCCCAATATAATCCTAGAGAGAGATAGACGCATTCAAGTTCTTGATATTATCGCATAGATTTTCTTTTAAAGGATGGAGTTTAAACCAATTTTAAGTATTGTGCAATATGTTCTCGATTTCTTGTCTTTATTAAATGCATTAGGATTATTAAAACAAGATTGGTTTATATGCGTGTTTTTGTGATTGTGCAAATTGTGGAAAGTAATGAACCTATGGACTCGTTTGATTAAACTTTTGTTAAAATTTTCTTAAGTAAATTCAACGACGGAATTTGGTCAGAAATTTCCATGTCTGTAATGAGACATATGTATTTGCTTTGGAAGTGCATAAAATTTCCGATATTTTTCAGCCATCTTGCAAGCATTAAACGTTAAGTGATGCATTCAAGATGTTTAGGAGATCTTGTTGGAGGTTAGGTGGAGCATTACTTTATTTGCGTCTAATCAGGCCCGTTGTCATATGGTATCTGTTGGAAACGAATTAATAGTCCGAAGGAGGGAGGTGGGGCACGATCCGAACCAACTTTCCGATGAAGATATCCAATCTTCCAAGATGACGTTCGATGGGAAATGTGTAAATTCTCGTAATTGCACTGGAAGAGGAAACTTCTTTCCCTCAAATGTAATCAATAGAGATTTTTTTCGGTTTGCTTAAACGAAGCGAGACTTTTGCGCAAATTCAAAGGCTTACGGATCAAAGAAGCTACCAATTGACTGGAGTAGGATCATAGCGGAGAAAGTCGGCTGTCTGATGAACTCTCACGAGATGACACGATAATGACGGCCTTGAGGTGCGTGCTGGACTCCTCTAACTACAGCAAAACCCAATATTTGGATGCCTGATTATGAGGGGGCAGTGGGAATTTGGAGTAAGGAGTCACAAGCTCCAGTCATCTTAATCAAATCATCATTTAACGGCAAGGTGCGGAAACAGCGGCTCTTTCTTGCCTCGTCACTGGAAGAGGAAGGAGGAAGGAGGGTTGAGGTAAGTTCGCAGTATTGGGAAATATTTCCTTAATGCACTCAGGAGACGAAAATTCGCAAATGTTTGAAAAGGAAGTGACTTTTTCCATGGCGCGGGATAAAATTACACGTGATATCCAATAAATTAGGAAGGTATGAGTCATAAGTTGTTCTTTTACAAGCAGGAATTGTTTGAAATGATACATTTTTCCGTTACTGCGCCAGTGGTAAGCAAATAACGGTGAGTGTCTTAACTGCAACATCATTCACCTCAAGCGTGCCGCTTGCAGAGGATTTAGGGTCGCAATTAGCAAGATCTTTGTATAATCTTTAATATGTCGGTCAATAGGAATTTATTTGATCGGAAGCGTAATGGCGGTGACTAAGACGGATATTATTAGGATAGATTGGTGGTTATTTATATGTATAGGCCTCCTGTTTTGGATGCTCTTTGATTCGAATTTTTATGGAAAATAGAGACAAATTGTTTTAACGATATCGGACAAAAACAGCTTAAAATTGCACGTCGCTTATTTACTGAAGGTTTGGCTATATGCTCTGCAACGAGCATTCAGATCCGAGGTATAAACTAAATATTTACGATGCCCAAAATGACAGATAAAGTTTTTAATCGTCATTTACCCGCGCCTTTTAGTGAAAATCCCATGGACGCAGTTAGAAGTATAATATAACTAGGGATCTCAATGACAAAGAGACTCCTTAATAAGATTTGCTATTTCTCGTTATTGTGACACCATTGAAACTTTCCGTGATATGTTTGGTGGAGATGAATTTTGATGTGTATATTTTAATGTTATTTTTGCAGTAGACTGCCACATGATCTACTTTTTCATTACATATTGAAACAAATATTCCTCTGCTCAGGGCCGAATCTGACATGATAAAGAAGCATCCTGTTTTCTTATTTTACTGTACCGTGTAAGTTTCTTGATACATTATCCTAAATATCAGGTTCGAGCGAAAGTAAAATCCGATTTTTTTAAAATAATGTTTTAGAGAATATTTATTAAAGTACTGCATCTTGTCATCTTTCAGGAATGCTACAATAAGTAATTTATACCTTTCAGATTCTAAAAAAGTTTTCATACACTTCTTCAGTATTCACCCTTTGTCTTCCCTTTAAAAGATCATATTAGACGTTTTTACTTTATGAGATTCATAAAGGTATCAATGCAAGTTCAGCAGCGAAATCTATTCAGAGCCCTTTGAGTGATGATGAATTAAATGGAAAAGGTGTGTTAAGTCATTTTTCCCTTTCCGAATCGGGCACTTCAATTTTAAAAGACTTCATTAAGAATGACGTCCAAAAGGACATGATTTAGGGTTTTCGGAAGCTGTTTTTACACCAAATCCTGTTACAAATTCTTGTGAAGTCACCGAAGAATTCTTTCGTTACGACGAGATACATGTGTGTACGTTTTTAATTTACTAACTTTCATAACATTGGTCCAGTTATACTTACGTTTAATTTCCTGATTTTGCCATGATACGAGTGTGAGCCTATCCAAGGTCAGGGCTCCGAGATTTAATTTACTGTAATGTGTGAGTAGTCGTAGCCAGCTATGGGCGAGTAACATTTCCGGCAATTAAAGAAGAATAAAGTTGAAGGAAAAGTTGAATGAGTAAGAAATCCAAGTTTAATCCCTTTGTAAGTACATTACGTTTAGCAATCGAGCTAGTGATTATAATTGTGAAAGTTTAATGAGAATATAAATGTAGTGTAAAAATGGAAGTAAGAAATATTTTTATTTAAAATGGAAAACGAGCCGGGATAACTGACCTATCTCTTCACTTCTTTGGATCATTGATTTTGTTGTTTCATCTTTTTTTATTTCTTATTTTTTCTTTATTACCCATTAGTTAAATAACCTCCTTTCTTTCATGTTATAAATTTTTCATTCTTCAACATTTCATTTTGTAGTTTAGTTTGTTTTCTTTTCTCTTTGCTGTTATTCTTCTTTTTAGGTTGTTTTCTGTGTTTTTAAGATTTTAAGGATTTTTTCTGAAGATTGGTTCTTCCATTTTATTTTCGTCCTGTTCTGAAGAGTACCTCCACTTATACATATATACTGCTTTCTATTTCGTCTAGAATCTCGTTGAGGTACGATTTATTGGGAAATTTGCTATGTCCTTTGTATATATTTTAGGTCGATTTTCTATGCCATAGGGTTTTGTTTGTGTTGTTCTCTTTCGATGCTGTCAGTTCTGTTTACCTTGTTTTGTTTCCGTCCAAAACATCTGCCTGCGTTTCAAACATTTCTAAAAGGTCATAGGATTTCCAACTGTTTTAGAATCATTTTGCATGCAAAATTTTAGAATATAATTAGTTTTCTTTTGTCAGCGCTGTTTTCTATTTATATTCGAACGTATATTAAAAAATAGCTCTATTATTCTAGGCCATGAGTAGCTTTTTTATGTGTAATCTTCTTGGTACCAATTAAAATTTTCTGTAAGCTTTCTCTGCAGAAATGAGTTAAAAGTTTACTATTTTGTGTACATTCACCTACAAATAGATCGGAATATAAGAAATTCTGGCATGTGCTTATATCTCAAAACCTTGATCGAATTAGATAAAATTAGCCTGAATTTTGGATTTAGCGCGAAAAACTTGTTAGACCTTAAAAACTCCGCAGATTAGTGTAATTTATATACTTCTGTTTTTTTGTTCTTTTGGTTTTTTGGTTTTCTAAGGTCAAGAGATTGACCTTTCCTGTTCCTGTTTGTTTTATCTTCCGTTACATCTATTTAATCAGTCAAGATCATGGTTATTTTTCTTTCTTCTATTGAAGTTTTTTGTCTTTTTATTGTCGAAGTACTCCAACTTGATCTTCTTCATATTGTTTGTGTTCATATTTTCCTTTGTGGTTATGATTGATTTGGATGAGGCCAGTCAAGGCGGGGTTGGGAAGGAACCAAAGGTCTTTTAATATATTGTTTTTCTGTTTCATTTTGATTCTTTGACGAATCTTCCCAGTTATACTATTTTAGTGATGTGTGGGTACATTAGCATCAGCATTACTTATCTGCTTTGGCTAATAGCTCTTGAAAGGGGGGGAATCGCGCTTTTATTGGTTTCCGTTATGTGTATTCGTGATTCAATTTTATGCTTGAAAAAAAAAGCTAATATTCAGCGCCTCCTAAATGATCGAAGTGCTATTAAAGAAAGAATCTCTGAAAATACTTATTAAGGTACTTTTATAAAAAAGGAAATATTCTCAAAGGGGTAAATGGAAGTCAATCAAATATACGAAAGCAAGCCAAAAAGTTCTCATGCAAAGCTGCACAGTCAGATTTTGTCTCACCATGACAATAACCCAGCGCATTCGGCGAAGGTTGTCAGGGGCATGATATGCAAATTCCGATTGCAACCTCTTGCACATCTCCATTATAGCTATGATTTTTATTCGCTCTGACTTTATTCTGTTTCTAAAATTAAATAACACTTGAAAAGCATCGAATTCAGTCGTTATCTTAAGTAAAAACAAAAAGTGTTTTATTGGTCAGAAATAGCCCCAGCAATTCTACAAGGAGGGAATTTACTGGTAGAAACATAGATTGAAAAGTGTATTAACAATAATTGAGTTTATTTATAAAAATGATTAGGTTATGTTGAAAAATAATTTTCTTAGGACAATCGTCTGAGATTATTTTGACTCACCCTCGTACCTGCGAGATTTAGAATTGAAAACTTTGCAAAAAAAGATAAAAGGCAAAATATTTGAAACGATAGAACGACGGACCAGTTTAATAACAAAAATGAATGTTAAAGCACGTGAAGTGAAAAATATTAGACACTATATTGAACTCCTCAATATATCCATCACTTCATAAAAGAAATATTTTTTCAACAAGCGCAGCCCAGCAGAAAAGAAAACCCAATGGAAAGTAATCACAGTCTCTTCAATCCAAGAGCTTTTTCTCAAAAGATTTTCAAAATATGGTTCCAAAAATTATTCAGGAGAGGTCTTGAATCAGCAAAATAAAAAGAGTTGATTAAAAACCAATTAAAATAAAGTGGAAACCTGGGCCTGTAAACAGTAGGAAACGGTAAGAACATAAAGGCTTGCTGTGACGCGGAATTTGAAACACGTGAACGAAGAATTTAACAGATGACACACAAAGACGCTTCTGTCGAGCAAGTTAACAAGTACCTCTATATCGAGAAAATATCGCTATAAAAATTACAAAACACGATAAACTCTTCTGAAAAGATAGCAGATGTCATTCAAATTACCCAAAATTAATTATACCAGCTTCACAGACGACGTTTCTCAAGAAATAGTCGACACAGTTAATGCAACCTATAAAATAATATATTTACCCTTGTAGAGAAATGGCGACATAAAGCATCACGCAGGGCCAAGCGGACATATACCTTAAAGTCCCCTCCCCCCGTATTGAGAACGCCGGAGAAGCGAGCCCCTTTAGGAGAATCGTGGGAACGGTAGTAGACGAATATTTGTAACTGCCTACCCTGTTTGACCTCCACGCCTCTTAGATAGTTGGAGCGACTATCTGTGTTAAGGCAACCAACTAATGCCCTTAATTACCTACGAGATCCATAAACCCATGGTTATGTCAAAAATGTCGGTGCTGGTCAAAATGCACGCCTAGGAGTGTGGCGGTTGAGGTTCTCACTAATTAACAAACAGACTTGGACACCTCAGTAGCAACCTCTGCACTTCTCGCTCTCACCAGATGCGAACTCACAATTTGCGCTCCCCTCTGTGGTCACGCTCCTTCCCACTTAGATGGAGCGGTGGTCAGTCTATAAATAAGACCCCCAAAAAAAGAGAAGGATGAGAATTTGGTAAGAAAGACGAAGTTTCAGTTCGTGAAGATGGATCCTTCAGCCAGACAAGACGATTTCCGTGAGAAACGATAGGATCAAATTAAGAAGATCGATTCTTCCCCCCCCCAGGGCTGAATTAACATAAATCGTTAAGTTTGTATTGGTGCCATACCGAAGAATCCTTAGCAGATTTAGACGAAGTCTAACTGGAGAAAAGAAAACCCGCTTTCACTCGAGTGACTCTTTCATCTCGCTCCGTAAGAGTGAGAACAGAAGAACCCAGCGCCAACGAGGTTCCATTCTCTAATTACGGTAAAAATCCCACTGAATACCCCCAAAATCCAACTAGTTGGGCACTCTATGTTGAAGAATAAGACAACAAGAGGCTTCAAGATTATCCAGAAGAGGACTCTTGGAGCGAAGACCACCGTAACTCTCTCCGTCTTCTTAACTTAACCAGAGGCCATGTTGCAATAAGAAGTGACTTCGCCCACCCTCTCTTCAGCCTCCCATCTCTACGAAATTCTATCATCGGCACTCTAAATCCCCGAAATGCGAGATAAGCCCTCCCACGACCTCCGGCAACCCCTGATCCCGTTTGTTATGTGAGTTAGCAAGAACATTTATATTCATTTTGCAATAATATGAGGTTAGTACGTTTCACAATTTAATATAAGTAAAGACAATTGTGCGTAAATCCCGGTCATATTTGTTGGTAAAAGATAAGACTTCAATTTAATGTTTAACGCTAATCAAAAAGGGTCACGATAAAAATACTAATCGGCAATTAGTGTGTTTACCGAGAGCCTATTTGTTTATTTTTATCATAGAAGATATTGTAATAAGCCTAGTTGCCAACCGGGATAGTCTAGAATAGCTTAGGACGAAGTTATATATTTAATTACTCTTTGTTTTTCATAGTTAATTGTTAAATTTAAAATATATGTTTATTTTTTAATAATTCCTGTGTGTTTCCTTATATCCTTTTGTGTTGAAGCGGCTATTCATTAAAACAACAAAATTCGAAATCTTAGATCAAATCCTACTCCACCAAAGAAGTACATCACGATCACTAAGTATTCTACGACAAAAGTGGTGTCAGGTGTGAAGTGATCAAAAGGGGCATTATACAACGAAAGTGGTGGCAGGTGTGGGGTGCGAAAAAAGGTTATTTTGCGATAACCGTCCATATTAAAACAACTAAAATGATTTTCCTTCGCAATTATAGCAAGCTACACCCAGAAGTTGCAAATTTTTCACCACTATCACTACTTAACTTTCGCAGCAGGTTCTTGCAAATTGCAATATGCAGCGCATTGGTGGAATACTTATATACAACAACAAAAAAAATGATTTGGGAGAGGAAAGGAACAACTGCCCTTTTGTATATTCTAGTGGAAAATTTTACCAAAGCGAAAGATAACAAAAGGAGAATTTTTCAGTAAATTCATGATGTAAATCAAGCCTTTGTCTATGGCGGAAAGGGCTGATATATTTACGAACCAGAATAGGCCTTCCAGATAAATTCATCAGGAACTTCTCCAATTTTTATAAGCAGATGTTGAAGCTAAGTCATCTCCATAAAGGACAACTATAGTAAGGGCTTGTTTTCAGGTTCAAAGAGGCCTTCCGCCGAGAAGATGCCTTTCACAGATCCTTTTCCATTCCTCTCCTATGATTTTTCAACTGACCAATAGGAAGTGAGAAACAACATTCACTGCAGAAGAGGTAACGTAAATAATAACGTTAAACAGCATATTCTTATATCTTTGAGTAGAAAGAACATAGAAAGAAATTTATGAAAATGAAGCATAATGAAATAAAGCAAAATAAAAGCAAATACCCCCAAAATCAACATGATACCAATAAACAGAATGAAGACTAAACGTATTATAAAATGAGAGATACAATTAGCTTAAAACACTAATGCGATAAAAGTTGCTATTAAAATAACATCAACAGAGTATAAAAATATGCAACGCAATGTACATATAAGCTAGGAAAAACAAATCGACAAATGAACAGATTCAGTAATTTTAATGCAGCCAACAAAAGGAAACATTCTTGATGCTATGAAAACAAGCGCTAAGGTACCCAGTCATATCAATACATACAGTCGATCAATCAAAGAATACTATGGAAATCTATAATAAGACAACCTTATTAATAGCAAAAGAGCATATAACGGATATGCTTCTAGCGTAAAATCTCAACCAGACAAATAGGCTTAAGCAAATGAATATGGTTCTCTACGGAATAGGCAAAAGACTTTAGAAAAAGACGGCCATAAACGACGGCAAGAAAAAATAGGAGAGCTAACAAAATAGTAGAGGAGGGCTATGAAACAACAATTCCCATATTTCCTACGGTAAAAAGAAATAGAAAATAAGCCCCATTACACAAGATAAAAAGAAAATAACAACAAACATAAAAGCGCAAGGATTATATAGAAGTATAATGACCATTCTCCAACATAAATTTTTATGCGCATTATTAATATAAACTGAATTTAAAGTAACAAAGAAAAAGGAAAGTGAAAACAAAAATCAAAAGTAAACTAAATAAATAAAAAGTAAAAAAATAATGAATGTACGGAAATATTTCACTTAAACACCCTTTCAATTTTTCACATGTAAATCTATATACAATTAGCTCTTAAATTCTTCCTACTAACTAATATATAAAAACAAGAAAAGGCAACCTGAGCGTAATTTATGAAGGAGGCAAGGCAAATGAAGAGCGATAATAAGTCGTTAGCAAAATAAACATTGAATCACTAATGAATGGGTATGCTACTTCTCCTGTTACTGATAATGAAAATTTGTATGGGTATAATTTGTTTAAAATTCAAATGTATTGGGCCATATACTGAGCTTAAATGTACGTTTTGCTGAAAAGAAATTCAGTATCTCGTTTAGACTCCTTTTTTACGTTCATGTGAATTTCTACCTGGATATTTGTTTTTCTTTGTCTAAGGAAATAGTGTGGTTTATATTTAACATGTGAGATACAAGGTTAGAGATTTCATTTTGTGATTGGATATCAGTTATTTGTTCCTAAAACCACGCGTGAAATTTATAACCGTCTCATCTAACCGTCTCATCAATCGTTGATAGCTGGAAAGCCACCAACAAGAAAGAAGAGCTCCAACTAATTGCCCTTCTGGAATTTCGTGATAAGTTTTAGAAATGAGCATGAATAGAAGATGCGTCGGCCACTTGGAGTAAAATTTGATATAAACCTTAAAAAATAAGGTTTTATATAAAAAAGGAAATAGCCTCCACCATCCTTACTGAAAAGATTGCCCTCTGCATCCCTTTGCATACCTATTATTTTCTTTTCATTCATCCACCTATTTCTCCTTTTTACCTAGTTGATCTCTTTACATTATATTTATCTCGCCAATTAAAAAAAAATCGAAATTGAATCAAATATGATTTGCAATTCCGAAGCTACTTTCTGAATAGAGTTATTTCAACGTACTAAAGGCCTTAATACTCTTTATTAAACTTTTAAAATTTAGCAAGAACAAAATTGTATTTTTTAGACAACCGATTATTTCTCTTTGATCTTTACTGTCACTAAATTCCCTAAATATATTTCTTCACAATACCTTGGTTTTCATTTTTTTTTCAATTTAATATTTGAACCTGTTGATTTTTATCCTATATTACTAAGTCATTTCATCTATATATTTAGTGTGCATTTGTGCTTATTTTAATACTCTATTTTTACCCTTCCTGAGCTTTCTTTCTCGTATGGTTAAGTACTTTGTGTTTTACTTATAGATTCACAGTGATTCTAAAGTGTGTTTAGAGATTAAATGCAACCATTGAAAATAGAGATATTTTAAAACAGCTACATATTTGTGCGGCGTGATTCATATAAGTATTTATAAGAATTAGCTTCAAGGGGAAATAGAGAAAACAAATTTAAATTAGAATTATTCATGAGGTAATGGACATGGAACCATTCTTCTCATGTGGTCAGTAGAATCAAATGATTTTTGGTAGCATCTCAAAACCCTTTATATATGTCTTAGTTTGTTAATTATCTGCCATTTGGATAATTGTCTCTCATTAGGATCCTCTTCAGTTTTGCCTTATTTTTAGGTCCCAACAGTTGGTAGGCAATTACACGATTCGTTTCCCTACAAATTATTTACACACTTTTATTTTGACGCTATCATACACTTAAATATTTTATTAGATTGACTCCAAAAGGAGAAGCTTAAATTATAATTCATCCTATTCCTTTTCTCATGGATGAATGCTTCCCTGCCGTCTCTTGACAACCCATCCTCTTGCTCCAACATCCGACTGAGTTACTCGTGATTTGTCCCTGAAGAAATCTTTGATCAAGTCTCTTGTTTACATGTATGTGGGTACAAAACAAAATTTTGCTTCCTCGTTTATGATAAACTACTACATGTTTCTTTTATCCCTAAAGGTAGAAAATATGCTAAGACCATTAATCCTTATTTCACTCGAGACAAAAGAACCCGCATGAGCTTGAAAAATCTATTCGCTGCTAGTATGAGGAGTTTTACACAATTCATTTCAATTTGAAGATGATATGTAGAACAAGAAATTCTTGATGAACCATTTTTTTCTTAGATAAATGACATCTTATCTATTTTATTTACATTGCGATGTCTTAACGTTCTAATCCTTTACAAAGTTGCAGAGAGTAATTTCCTCTACTTCATTTCTTTACGATGTAGTTCTTCTTGTTTAGGCAAAGTTTCTCTTTTCGAAACATTTTATAGAGAAGTTCCTTCTTGACAATATTTATGGATGATCGTTTAGTATAATTTCATAAAATCGACTATTTTATATGCAATGTACCAGGTAAATATTATTGTGAGTACTTAATTAATTTTATTTCTGACATTATTAATCGTATCTAAAACCTTAAAAAAAATCAAAAATATTTTCTAGAAAACGATGAGAAGCTAAAGAGTTAGTACATATAATCTCTAAACGTACTTTAAAGTGGTGAATATAAGAATATATTCTGCCATCAACCGCTTTTTCTTTGATTATTTTCTTTACAATTCGGCATCCAAATTCACATGTCGAAGGAAAAGTATTATTGTAGTTGATCTAAAGTACGTCTTTTTACTTGTATTTTACTACAAATATTTTAAGGAATGTTTTGCTGATGTATTTAATTTTTAGTGCTTGGTAAAATATTTATGAATGTTTACTGAATCAATTGTTTGTATGTTTGTTTCCTAAACTATATCGTTTATAAGTTTTATATATTTTCAGGAAATTAACTGCTTTTTAATATGGATTAAATCTTGTATTGACTGTATTACTAAATGATTTACGTGAGAATTTATTATATTGTCTCTCTTTACCATTGTATTGTTATAGTTATGGATAAGATTGGTTAATTCTTTCAATATTTCTGAGTTTTATCTTTATTTCTCTGTTTAATCTTGTGATATTGTTTGTTGTCCAGGTACTGTTAAGTGTCTTATCATATGTTTCTGTGTTTTGTAAATTGGGTTCTCCATTCTGTGTTTTATTTTCAATCTTCCTGTTAAATCATGTATATTTGAGTATATCTTGCATTGATTTCCCACATTAAAGTTGAGGAACGAAATTATCTATTAAAGATTCAATTATGGCTTTGTTGACCTTAAGTCTAGCCATTTTTTTTGCACATTAAATACCAAGCCATACAACTAACTAGATTATTGCTGACATTGTGAGTTTGACAAGTCAAAATAAAATTTTAATTTTATTTTCTGTCCTTTTCTCGAGCTATTATTACATGCTAATTAATTAATTTTAAATAACATTATTCAAGAAATGTTGCTGATATATTTTTTATCCTTACATTTAATTGTTGCATTGCCTGTAATTAAAACCTTCCCTTTCAATTAACGTCACCAGTGTTTTTATTTTAACCAATTCTACTATTGGCGCTAGTTCCAATTGAAAAGATGAAATTGCCCCTCAAAATGGAAGCAACTACTCCATATTATTTCATATTAGCCTAAAATAAAAATGAAATCTTTGAAACTATCGGTGATTTTTCGATAGTAAATTTAAATTATATTCTATTTTTTCCTGTTTCATATCTCAGCCCTTCATAATTATTTTTTTTTCGAGCCTATCGAGACTTATCCCTTAAATTTCTTCTCTGAGCTGTTTATTCTTTCAAGTTTGTACCTTAAAAGTCGTAATAATATATGATCTTAAGGATCAATTCTGTCAACTACAAGCCTTTAAGTGGATTTAATTATCTTTTTAAAACAGTAAAGCTTTAAACATTCTTGGGCGAAATGGTTTCTACGTTTGACGCCGCATTCTCAGTCAGTTTCCAATAAGGAGCAGTGGGGTGTGGACGCACGACTTTAACGGTGTTATCTCGCCAATGATATTGAATAAGGCAAACATGAAACTTGGAAATATAAACTGTGCAATATTAAAGTGAAATTTATTAACACAGAGAAAGTTATCAGTTTAGTTATTTCTAACTTCGTGAAAAAAAATTTTAGATTGTTTCTTTATGTAAACTTTTCAAATTCATGATAAGGTGAATAATAAAAAACTTATTCAAAGTACTGGAGACTCATTTAGATAAGTCTGATAACAGTCAAATATTTTCTGGTATTTATACATATTTATTATATATATTAAATGCATGCATAATTTCGGAGAAATTTAATCAAATAGATATATTTATTGATTCTTTGCAAGGCGTATAGAGATGAATATTCCTAAAAATTTACGAAAAATATATTCCTATATAGTAGAGTATCAAAATTTGATTTTAAATAAGTGGTGTCGGTTTGAATAGTAAGAAACATAATTTCAACATGAAAATTACTTTGACAACTATAATTTATGCTTGGGCTGTGCTGTGGAGATTCCATATCCTGCCAGTTCAATCATTTGATTCCATAAACGAAGGTAAGACCACAATTTGGTTTCTTCCTTATTATAATGGGACCAAACCTCCTACAAATAGATTCACACTTTTACTTTTTATCATTGATATTCAGTATTAACTTTGTTGTCATTTATCTCGCAACGTCTCTTCCTTTACAGCTATTATTATAGGCCAGGTAGCAAAGAATCGGGGTAAATTTGGGGCGATTTTGCAAATGGACTAGGCCATTTGGCTTGTCGTCCCACGAACGTATAGATATAAATTTAGAAATGAGCTAACGTAAATATTGTGAAGGATTCATACTATTAATTTTCCTGAAGCTGTTTAATATTAAACAAGTTCTGTCCGAAAAAAATATTTTTCCGAATTTTAAGTAAAATCTACAACATAGACTAAGAAATGAAAAGAAAAAAATACTTAGCAAAATTTCAAAATAACATTAAAAACTGGTGACATATAAAACTGAAATCAAACAAAGACAGTTCTGGGGAAGAGAGCTCTATGCATTACTTATTTATTCACTTGTACAAGGTAGAAACAAGTAGTATAGACTGATATTTATTTGATTTTTTCAGAAGACATTGAAAGTTGCATAATGGTTGGATTCAAACGAAATAAAAATTCTATTTTACATGATGATATAATTAATATTCAATTTGACCGCATTTTAAGTCGATAACAAGAAGCATATTTGGTATAAGCCATGCTGAACACTTATCCTTAAAATTTACTTTGGTTAGTCAGGAACATTTTGGCAGTTTACGATGTTGCTTAATCTTTGTGAAGAGTTAGAGTGGCATTTCCTATGGTCAAATTCAACCAGAGGATTAGACTCTCATTATTTATGTCTAAATAAACATTTTGCCTGATATCTTTTTGGCCAGTTGATATTACTCTCGTAACGCTGCCATCACCTTCACTGGGATCTGTCTCCTGAAAGATAAGATGTCCAACGATCAGTTAATTAATTACTTCTAATCCGTCCAATGAATTGAAGGTTACGAGCCATCAAGGAGCAGTTGTAGCAGCAGGTATACTCTTTCAACTAACTTCTCTTCGGTGGAATTGGAAAGCAACTATTCTTTAACTATTTTGAATGCCCGAAGTTCCAGATTATCCTTCACCGATTTTTCATGATTTCCATAGGCACCTGGAAATCATGTTGTTTTATACTACTCTTTGGATTTTGACTAATCTTTTTCATCGAGCTCTTGATTAGGATCGGGTGAGGGTAACTTGTGGATTACAAATGCTTGTCTATTGGAGGGGTTGTTTAATAATGTTAAAATAACCAGATTTGCTTAACGAGTGCTTCACATTTTATCAGTCATGTTAGGAAACAGCTTTTGTTTTATAATAATTAACAATTTTATTCAAAAACTTTAAGAAAACCTGTTAATGATTAGTATGTAAATGTATTCAAGATGATTCGTAGAATGGGATCTAAACTTCCTCTTACCATACTGTAGCAGAATCTTAGTGCATTTGACTACATCTGACCCTTTACGAGTTAAGTAGACAGGTGGGCTGGATACGTGCTTCGACTCTTGTAGTCAACAAAGTAGAATAGGTGCGATATTTTGAGTTTGAAATAAGTATCATTTGACCGAATGTTAATATAATGTTTACTAAATTATTAGGTTGTGAAAACATTAATGCTATCAAAAATGAAATTAAAGTAATTTTAAAAGAAAAAATATTTTATTTATTTATTTTGGGGATACAAAGAGGAATGTTTTTTTATGAAAACAGAGGATACACTTTCGTTTTCGCAGTGAAATGCGTTTTTGGTCGAAAACTCCCTCTTAAAGTTGCAATTGTTAAAAATAGGTATAGGATAGCTTAGAGATTAAGCACTAGTAAAATAGTAAAAATTTGCTAATATAGCACACAAAGTACAAAATGTAGTTTACGCAGGAAAAGTAATTAATAGAAAAATGAATAAGAATTTCTACCTTAAATAAAGCGTAAGCATATAGGTATATCTTTAGTTAAAGAGCTTGTCGTAAATTTGACCTATCTTAAACAAATATAATAAAAATATTTTATCAGCTATCTGTGTAAAACCACATTTTCTCTTGAAAACATACAGATTAACCATTTGAAGAATCACTTATTAATTGATGTGGATAGAAAATACTCATCGAAAAGAGGGCAATTATTAGTTGTGTATAGGAGTTTAAATGTTAAAAATAGAGTAACTACAGTAGAAGGAAAAAAATGAATGGCTAATTTCTGTGAAATTCATCTTGATTTTTTTGTTAATCTATGGTAGCGTAGTTAGATATTTGTTTAGTGTTAATCTCCAATTTTTAGCATAGTATTCATTTCTCTAGAAAGACTACTTAAAATGAATCATTTATCGACTGATAAATAGATATGAATATATGTGTGTGTGGATGTACATGTGCGCGCGTGTACTTTTATTTGATATGCTGAATATCATTTGTTTCAACAATATTAAATTAAATATTTTTATTCAAACTTTTCTCTTAACTCTGCCTATTCCATGGCCTTTTGAAATTCAAAATTTAGTAAACGACAGAATTATTCGTATTTATCAAGTTTTAATAAAATTCAAAAACAAATGGACGATAACCTAAATTATGATCAAAAGGAAACTTCTTAAAATAAAAATTGAAGAACTCAACTCCAAATTACCAATTTTATCATATTGAATATAAGTGATAAATATTGGTTATATTGGGTTGTGTTTCCTATACTTCTAATAAATAGTTAACTAAGAATAGCTTGAATGGGAACATAGAATCTCTAATTTTTAAATTAGCAACTTTCAGCTCAGACTAAAAATAATATTTTTGTTTTGAGTAAAGTTGTCTCATTTAGAATAAGATAACGTCGATGTTTGTATAATCGCTGAAATGAGTTGAGAAATGGAAGACAAAAACGCACTATTTTCAATAATTTACAAAGAGAATGATGACAATTGATTTCATTATACTTTGCTTAGCAAGCAAATGTATAAGTATCTTTTACACATTAAAACTTCAGTCAAATTAATTTTAACGAGGTTAGTTATTAATTAATTCCCTGTTAGGTAGATTGGTAGTACAGGGTGGGCCGTAAGTTTCCATCCAATGGGAAAATTTGTATGTTTCAGATAGCCTAGCATATGCGTTTGATGACTATGCAACGAATTCAAATCACACTGATGGCTGGTTCGGAAAGTAGTCGCATGGTTGCACTGATCTTTAACATAAAACATAAACGAACATCACACATGATACTATAGCAAAACTTATTAACAAGTTTCAGAAAATTGGAAATGTTGCAGATCAACCGCGAAGTGGTCAAAGACGTACAGTCACCAATGAAGACACAACAGCTACGATACTTACAGCGCTTACACGGAGTCCCAGAAAAAGTAGAAGACGGTTGTCCATAGAAAGTGGTGTTAGGAGATCAAGATCATGCGCATTTTGAAAGCAAACAAATGGCATCCAAACAAATTGCATAGTACACAGCTTTTGAGTGAAGACGACCCGGATAGATAGATGGTACTCTGTGAATGGGCATTAACCAAAGTAAACGAGGATGCAGACCTTTCAATCTAAGATCTTGTTTACTAATGAAGCAAATTTTATCTCAATGGAGAGGTTAATTGGCAAAACATACGTTATTGGAGTATTACCAATCCTAACTAGCTGAGTTCGACGAAGATGCAAGGAGCAGGTTTAACGATGGTTTGGGCCGGGATATGGGGTGACAGAATTATTGGACCAATTATTGTCAGTGGAAATCCTAAAGCTGAAATATAACTTAACTTGTTGCAAGAAGACGTTTTCCCATTCCTGCAAAAAGGGAAAGGTAACTTCCTAGTTTACTTCCAGCAAGATGGAGTTCCACCTCATTAAGGTCTTCACTTGCGACGGTATTTAGTTCAGCAGTTTCCGGATGCTTGGATTGGTCCGCGTGGTCCTGTGGAGTTACCTCCCAGATCTCTCTTCCCTTAATTTATATCTTTGGAGGCACGTACTTGAAGGCCATTGAATTTCAGGTAAAGATACGAGACATAAATCATCTAAAGGAACTTATCAACAATGCCATTCATTGTAAGCATAACTTCAACTGTGCTAATGCGTGTTCATCAACAGTGGGAAACACGTATTCAAATGGGTTTTCAAAACAATGACAACCATGTTGAGCATATTATATACGTAAAAATAGTCGTCCATAAAATAATTTCTTTTTTCATATGTATGGAAACTTACGGCCCACGCTGTATATAGTATATTTGCATTTAAATTTTGAATCAAAGGCAGGTGAGATTGATTCATATCTCACAATTTGAACATCATAAAGACAATAATTACTCACTATTTTGGCATACAAGAGATACTTTTTAGATGAAGTACAAACCAAATTATTCAGGGAATAAAAACAATATTTATTTTTTGCTAAAAGGAAAGTCAAGTTCTTTTTCGTTCATACTAAGGGAGGTTAGAATATTAGAATCACAATTTATGCCCCTGCAACGGGATGCCAGGTATTGATTTACCTCTATCTTTGACACATTCATTACGGAGCTCTCGTTTTAAAGTATCTGCTGGATATGCCTAAGGTAAATTTCCTTTTATTATTTTATTATAATTATGTAAGTATTTGTATCTTGATTTAATTTTTTTTTCCCAATTATCTTTTTGTAAGATTTTGTGGTTCATCCCAAATTATCTCACTGGATTTTTTACAATACTCGATTTTTATAAATGCTATGTAAGTATAAATGTACATAAACAATCTTTATTATTAGAATAATATAACTAACATGAGAGTTTAAATTCCCAGCAAATACTTTATGTTAATTTAACAAGGTCTTCAGAATAAAAAGTCGCGTGCTCTCGCTTAATCTGATTTATGACCTGACGACCTTCAAAAATTTAAAGAATTCCCTAAGTAACCTTGGGAGGACCTTTGGAATTCTATCATTCGAAAGAGTATGTAAAACAACATGAAGGTTTTAAATTTCGTTAGAATTGGCCGAATAGTTCTGATGTTACTGCCCAAACAATAATTCTTGGGCTAACCTTGATACGACTATGGTAATCATATCATTCGAAAGAAAATGTAAAACAACATAAGGATTTTAAATTTTGTTAGAATTTGTCGAATTGTTACAATGTTATTACAAAAACAATAATAAAGCAAAACGGAAACCTAACGACATAGTGAGATATAGAGCTGCCTGCGACTAGACTAGCACGCGATTAAAAATTTTAAAAATACAGTATCTCACTATATTAAAAATACGGTAAAATCTATTTTTGCTGTAAAATAGAGTCAAATGATAGTTGCTCAGCCAGAAGTTTTATACTGTAAAAATAAAATATATGCGCATAACCGACTGCCTATATGACAGCCGAATAAAGTTCGTTAATTCTTACACATAAGGTAGTGGGCTTAGTGTGAATGGATGTAGGCCTGAAAAAGAGAGCAGGAAACTGATGGCTATGGTGTAAGGCAATGAATAGTATGGTCTGAAGAACAAACCAAATTTCTGGATTTGGTTTGTTTCATCATTCAAATATGTGTCGACAAAGGGATACTGCCGGAGAGATCCCTGATGGCTAGAGAAATGTTTAGGCATGGTTCACTTTGCACCATGGTAAGATTCAATTGTTGATCAGTCTGGGTTCAATGGGTACCACCATTTTTCGTTCATCATTTGCGAGAAAACTAGCACTTTGTCAGCTTTTAGGATTAGTACGAGGGGCAATCAATAGGTTTTGCGAATCGGCAGGGCCAAACAGAGGAACGGGGAGGGCTGTTTGTGGGGGTGTTAGGACAAGTTATGACAAGTCAGGATGCCGGTTTGCAGACGATGAAAATGTCCAAGCTCGCCATCCAGGAGTGGATTGAACAGCAGTCTGGAGATTTCTGGTTGTCGGGAATTCAAAGCATCAGGGTCAAGTTGCGCAATTGCATTAAAGTCGAGGGTAGCTATATTGAAAAATAATAAAACACTTTTCCTCATATCTCGTTTCCTCATATCCAAATTGCAAAAACTTATTGACCGCCTCTCGTATATATATATATATATATATATATATATATATATATATATATATATATATAGAGAGAGAGAGAGAGAGAGAGAGAGAGAGAGAGAGAATGTATAAAGGAAATTTAAAAACAAATTAATAAAATACCTATCTTACGAACGCAAGGCTTGCATTTTGCAAGAAAATAGAAAAAAGCCTAATAAGTAAATTTTCAAAACCAATGGTGAGAGTAAGCAAACATATGAACATTTAAGTTCCAATAATTCTCAATTTGAAACTGTCTCCACGAGAATTCATGAATGGCTACTAATAAACAATAGTTTGATTACCCTTTGTAGCCTAACATTTGGTAGCATAATATTCTTCTAATATTCAGTAAATGCCAACGTGCTGTTAATTTTAAGAACATAAATATTAATAAAATAATAAAGGTTGAATTCTAAAATATGTTTGAAAAGACAGCTGGAGATTTGAGTTCCTCTGTCATAATTTTGTTAAAAACACGTCTATATGAATGAATTCTCTTTTAAACTTGATGTATCTGCTTAAATTAATGCACCCTGGAGACCTACCGTCTTTAGTCATTAATTTATATTTACTTAAACTAGAAATGGTAATGTTGGAGGAGGCCAACACTCTTATATTAGAGAATCGGTAGCTTAAAATCGTATGGGAAAAAGAAACAAGGAATTTTTCTTCTTGCGCGTGTTTGACATGATACAGGTATATAAATGATATTTAGATATTGAAAATATATCCGGAGTAAACTGATGTTTTCATGATATTGTGATATAAGTGAGTATAAGAGAATATTGTCGCCGCTAAATAAAAAGGATGACGCCAGCAATTTTTCCTCTGATTTCTAGTAAATATTATGTATAAATATATATATATATATATATATATATATATATATATATATATATATAATACTTTTAATTGATTTGTTCCTTGGGAATCTGATATGTTTCCGGAATATAAAAACCCAGGTGATTACACTAATCATTTATTGGCCGGACGTTTGGAACCTTTACTAGGACCATCTTCAGCGACTATGTCGACTAATGAGAAGGAGAAGGAGCATTAATTAAAAACAGTTAAAATACTTCATTAAATAATGGCTAAAAAAGCAGATGAAGGCAACTGAAAATAATAAAATTGAAAATTATTAAAATAAAAGTAAAAACACTAATAACAATATATAGAATTAAATAATACTACCCAGTGTGTTTTTAAAAAATAATAGAAAGTGAAATTATAACATAAACTGACTTGAATATCACATATTAAAAGTTACTGGAGTAAACAAAAAATAACCTATCATATTAAATTGTAAAAAACAAAAAAAAAAACGAAAATAAATCAGAATGAACATAGTGACTAACCTTTATCGTGGGAGTTGAGAAATCAACAAACTAAAGATATAAAACTAGTAAGGAAATTTGTTCGGGTGGTCGGTTGGCTAGTTAATCTATTGAAGTGTTGGTTAGTTAAATTGTGAATAGTTTAATTGAGGAAGAGTAATTATTTAGGTTTGGATTTATTTTATTGATATACAATGAATCTAAGATTTTCAAATCGAGAGAAGTTAAGGCTGAAGATAATATGGTAAATGAATTAGAATTAAGAGGATGATGGTGATACTCAGAATGTTGCCTGATGGAAGAGGCTTCATGTTTAGAAATGAGAATACCATTCCAATGTATAATTTACAATTATACTTGTACGACCGGCCACAGTCGTTATGTAGGCCAAACTGGCTTACAACTCAAATGCAGGATCGCGAAGCACTTGGGTTTGTCTCATAGGACAAACCCAATTATTACTCGAATAAAAGAACTTACTGCCAAAATGCCGAAAAATATATGCTGTTATAGAAAACAATTTCGAGTGGGAAAGGTAGGGTGGTTGCAATACAACTTAACTAGGATAAGGGCAAATACGGACACAGAATTTTCAAAACTATCATCTTCTGCCATAGACAGGCCTGGCTTGTGCAAATGGAATTTGTTCGTGATATATGACTGGAACAAAAAGAAGGAAAAAATCCTCTGCAAACCCTATTGCTCAACAATGGAAGAAATTCCTTCGGTATCTACTCTGCTTATAAAATAAAAGCTGAAACTAACCATTTATGATAAAAGACGCTCGACAAAAAGAGATATTCTGGTGATCGATTAACTTTTCTAGATTTTAGCATGCACTATTTTGGTCATTTAATTGAAAGAAGAGGAAAATTGCGGATATATATTTCTGTGAGAGAAAGCCTATCCATTAGATTGGATAAACTACTTTTCGTCAGAATTTGTGATATTTATGTATTTAAATCATAATAGAATAGAGGTATGCTCATGTATGTATTAATATATCTGTTTATGATTTATATTTAATGAATTCATTCTTCACTAAAAGATTGGCAACGCAGTTTTAGCCAGCGATATACTCGTACTATATAACGAAATTTGCTCTAAGGTTGGAATTGAGTGCCTAGTGTTATGAGCAGTTTATTGTAGAACATGCATGCCGGTTAAGTCTTCAAAACACAGAAATTAAAGAACTACTTAAATTTTAAGGCATCATTATGAAATGAATAAATCAACATCAAGAAAAATAATAATGGCTAATTTTTTTCCGCTTGAAGGAAACATTTTTTTAAACAAGTTTAAGTTTACAATTCATTATTCATAGATCTTTTCTCTTAAATGGTGGCGACGCTAATTAGTATATTTTTAGAAAATGTGGTAGAAATCAAATTATGACGAAAATCAATAGTCAACACAAAGACCCATAAATATTCTTGGTATTTCGATAAACGAATAAGAACCATTATATTCGATTTTAACCTCTTTTATATATAAAGAAAATTTTAAACACAAGAAAATACCTAAAAAACTATATGAACAAGAAAATAAGCCCAAAGTCAAGGAATTTAGAAAAGAAACAGTTTCTCATCAGTAAGCACTACGATTCTACAAATTCTAAGAGTACAGAAATATTAGACACCTTTTCATTTGGAAGTCTTCCAAGAACATCAAAGTCTTGTAATGGATTGAATGAACTGCATCAAGCTGATTATTATTTAATAGAATGTTGCTAATTTTTTAAACTATTTTCTTCAAATGAAGGGCATTGAGACAAAATTGTTTGCGAGGCAACCAAGTTAAGACGATAAAGAGAAATTTTGGCTTTCCTAGGTTTCACTAATTACTGTAATTAAAAAGTATTTAGAAATTAACTAATTTTTAAGGAAATTTAAAATCCATTTAAGAAGATTTCAGTATGACACTAACTATTTTTTTGATTACATTTAAATGTTAAATATTTTTTACTTTTTTTCTAGGCAGTTTAATTGAGACTAAAAACTATTTGAGGTTTACTAAATGAGATATCTCTATAATTATATGAGATAGTAACCAAATCATTTACTGAAGAAAATGAACTATTAGATTAGTAAAATAGCATGGGTGCTTAGCAAATTACAGATGAAATTGTATTCAATTATACAATAAAACGAAGCCGTTTCCATCCGATACTAAAACAGAGACATTATTACTTAAAAAAGTATGAATTATTTTAATTATTATTTCTAAGATTTTGAGAAGAAGAATTTTGTTTCAGTTATCATTTAAGTATGTAGATTGGAGCGGCTAGATAGAATTGTTAGGAGACATTCGGAAAATAAAGACTTGCCAATGCAGAGGCTAGGTGGAAACCACTGACTGTGAATGCCCACTCCAGCCGTCACCAACTGAAGTTCAAAGAACTAAAATGGAAATGGCCCAGTCTGATAATTAAGAGGCGAACTACTGACTCCATGTCAGTGAGTTTAGTGGACCGAAGCAAATACGCAATCGGTTACTGTCATATTATAAAAACGGAGTTCAAAACGTGTTTATAAACCCCACGATTTGCAAAACACAAAAGATAACCCAGGAAAATAATTCTCAACTTCATGATAATGCACCATGGGATAATTTTGATGGGAACATTTAAAACTAATCAAATTTACATTGTTTATAAACTCATATCAGAATAAAAAAGCTCTTTGATATAAAGAAGCATAAAAAGAAAGCTCAATATTTGTAGAAAATAACAATAAGATTTCTCAGAAATTGTTTTCCTCAGAAAAACAGCTTTTAATTCATTTTCCAAAGAGCTTAACAAAATTGCGAATAAATAAATATAGAATTTATATAAAACCTTATGTTGAATTTGTTTAAGACCATATCTATTCAAGCGATCTGAGACAAATTTTAAAACAAGTAAACTTGTTAGAGGAATGGAGAAGAGGTTTTTACAAAACGATGCTATGCCTATTAACTCGGTCTCAGAAGGAAGTTTAACTTAGACTTAATAGAGAGATTTCCACTGCTGACCCGCTATATAAATTCGTTAATTAAAAGATTCCAGCGTATTATTGAAGAAATCTATTCCTAATTTTCAAACAAATAAGTGTTTTTACGGGAAAACTTATGGGCATAATATTTCTCTAATACATAGAAACTAAAGTAAATATAAAATAAAGTTTGGATAATGGTCTTTAAAATGCAGTTAAGCAGAACCTTTGACATTTGGAGAGCTTGTGAGTTTAAATAATAATATCTAGCGAATATATACGAGATTCAATTTTAATCACCTTTAAATTTTTTTTGTTAAATATGAAAAAATGAATGCGTTTGCAATAATGCTTGTTTCTTCGTTTCACTTAAAATTAAGACAACTAAGCAGAATATGTTAATAGATCTTAAATTAATTCATCGGGATTTTTCATAGCTTGTTTAGATTCGTTCTCTCATTCTTCTCTTTCTCTGATCTCTTTTATTATACCATTTGGGTTAGTTCCTCTGTTACTGTTTTTTATAGAGAACAATTTTTATATAATAATGTAGGTGAGGGGTCTTAATTTTGTATTTCTACTGCCCAAACGGCACCCCACCAGTATTTACGTCCTATGCACATTGAAAAGCAAAAGGCCTGATGGCAACCTTCATTATTTATGTTTTGTAATGTTTTTTCGTTAAAAAGATTGAAATGAAAAGATGAATAACCTTAGAAGTGGATCTACTTCATTTTTCTCACTATTGATTTATGGAGCGTTTTTTTATAATCACATAAAAAAAATGTCAAGTTTTGTCTGATTCAAGCTATTGTTGTTAAAACTTAATATTGTAGTATAGAACCCAGTTTAAATCTCAGGCGACGATTCTATATGGATACTCGTATATCTCAGGGATATTTTGAGACAGCAGTGATAAACCAATATTTACACAGTGTCATTCACATAATTCATATGGCATCTATACATACACCAAATTTATACCTTAAAATTGTAGAGGCCTACTAGTGTTATCTTTAAATAGTGTTTATCAAAATTTTGATAATATAAAAAAGTTTAAAAATGCTTTTAAAGGTCTTCCTAAAAGAACATTACTTTTCCCTTTCGCGCCACCCTGTTATTCTTTTTCGAATTTCAAATTTGTTAAAAAGCGAACAAGTAAATAAAGAAGAGGAGAAAAATGGATTCATAATGTCCTTATTCCTGTAAAAGGACGGATAATGTCAAATGGAAATTGCCACTCCTATAACTGAAACCCAAAGAATAGTCATGGCTTTCCTACGCCAATGACACAAAAAAAATGATGCTACCTAAAGGGTGTCATTTGCAACTCTTTCAAATCTCCCATTATCTTTTGTTCCTCTGGATAGGCCAAACGACGGGTAAGAGAAGGTGTTAAGTCTTCTAATAAAATGTTTTCTGTGAAATAACTTTTCCGATTTGTTAATGGTCACCTAATTCCTGAATCTTATTGTTTGTTCAATTATAACCAGTAAACATACAATTTATTATGATACTTCATAGTATTATTAAAATATATGATTTTATTTATTTAGAATTTGTGAAAGGAAGCCCATTGAACGACCGCTTTTCACTCCCAGACTAGGTGCTTCTTGTCGTTGGAATTTTAGAATCGATGAGAAGGAAACTATCTCGCGCTAAGCTGCCTGACGTGGCTGTATCTACTTAAGCAGGACACACGTCGCTCTCCTCCCCTTCGCGATAGGCAAAATCCTCGCCTCCATGCCTTGTGGTCATTTTCCACCCCGCAAACGCGCTCGTACAAACTCAACCCTATATCCTGAAGCAAACTTTGCAGTTTGATCCAACCCCTTATCTCGAACTAAGTTTGCACAGACTGGGGCCGTGAATTCTCTTCGGAGAGCTATGCCCTGGGGGATATCTGAGAGACAAGTCACCGGGTTATATAACCTTGTGTCAGGCCTTCCGCGAGAAGATTAAGAGCCTGCTTGTCCATCCTTTCAGACCGTGCGTCAGTTTCCCACGAAGTTTCGTAACCCCTGTTCGAATTGTACCACGTCGTTAAGATGTCACCAGCAGATCGCTTTTCGTGAAGCTTTGGCCCATGTTCAGAGGAATGCTATCGAGTCATTTTCGCGGAGATGTGTGCGGCCACCCTCGTATCGCATCCCAACCTTCAAGACTTCCGTGCTTCGTACCCTGTGCCCCGTGCCTGAGACACCGTGCCTTGCCGGAGATTAGTTTCTCGTGTTTGAGATCACATCTCCAGAGCAGAGAAAGCCTCGTCCTTCTGAAAGAAGTACTCTAAAACACTATTTACTCAGAAGTGTATCCTCGAAGACCCGTGCCGTTGGACTTTCCCCTCCGAACAACTCTAAGCTTCGAGGTAAAGCGATTTTGCTTTGTAATCCATTGATTACAGTCCCCTTGATTCGTAGCCTTCATTTCAAATCATCCCTTTTTAATTGACTCCTCGCTCAAACTTAAATAGTCTCCCTTATTCGGATTAACAGTAATTCAGCGCTCTCCGCTTAGCTCTGCCAGATTGTAAATTGTTCCGATCTAACTAACTATGCATATAATTATAATTTGTCCCCCTTTTATATATAGACCTCCCTCCACTCACCTGTATTTATATATATGTTTGCTTGCATTTAAAATTTCGTACTCTTAAGCAGAAGGCGGCTCTCCCCTTCCCCATTGCTCCAAAACCATCGTAGACGGCTTCGTCTCGGCTCACTGACCATGCAAGTGTACGCGCCTTTACACTGAAAGAGTCTACACCGGCCTACCTTGACATAATTATTTCTTCATTTATTAAGAGACTCATTGAAGATCCAAATATATTTTCAGGAGGAATGATTTACAATAATTCGCATCCATATTTTGCTTTAGGGAACTTGTTTTATTCAAACCTTTATTTTTTCTATTTTCTTAAATTCAATCATTGTTTATGTAATGTTATTATCAACAATAATTAAGTAAATTATATAGGAAACGTCTATTAATCTTGGGTCTAAAATATAATTTATTTGCTTTCCTTTATATTTCCAGGAAAGGCCAGTTGCTCTACTTTCCTTGCAAAATAGACTTACATATAACATTTTGGCTTCATGATGGATGCTTTTAATTCCCTATCAGATATTAAACGACATTTTTTTGTGTAACTAAATTTTTTTATTTAGAGATTGTGAATTTTGTGGCATATAAATTGAATTTTAAGAAGCATGCTTTTGGTTTAAAATTCAATTTAATTTTATTTATAGCCTTCTATGTCTTGAGGGATATGTTTGTCTTTTGAAATAATTTGTCTATGCCCGTGGTCTATTTTCTTCATTTGAATAAATAATGAAGCATATACATATATATCTCATGTACTCGAGAGAATGATAAGATGGAATAAGTCATACCACAAACAAAGAGCATCTAAATGGAATGTTTTTTCGAGAAATGTCTTTTAGACTTAGGACAGAATCCGTGCTAGAGATTACAATCGAATCGAGCACAATGTGGCAGCAGGAACCGCTTTGACCGCAGTTAAAGCAACGCCTTATTCCACTGTAGTAAATTGCTTTAATTCGTAGGTTTAACTTGTGCGCGATGACTTTGTGTATTTGATTAGATTATTTAGAAACTATGGAAAAAGATTTTTATAAACCTTTTCCTCTATCATCTGTGTTTTTACGGTATGAATCATTTTATAACGAATAAATGTCAACAACTTTTATATATTTTTCCAATTCCATGAAAAGCTAACGTTTACAATTATATTGTAAACACATGACTTTTGTAAAATGACATAAGTAATTATAAATTCAAATATAGGTAATGTATTATACAGTAAATGAGTGCAATCATTATTTCAATGAGGGTGAAAATCTTTGTAAATCCCATTATTGAGTCCACAATTGTTGAAATATAGCATTTAAAATCTTTTATTTCCAGCAAAGATAACTGAATAATAACTAGAATATCTTTTATCAAGTAAGCCTGTAGCGATCTTTAGTGAGAAATATAAGAAATAAATTCATGGATAACGAGGTGACATGATTTATCGGTGACAATTAACTTTGATTAACTCGTTTTGAACCATGTTATTTCTATACATTTGTCTTTTGCACGTACAGAACGAACTGCTGGAATATACAAAGACTTATAAACAATTCCAGTTCCACAAATTAAAATCATACGTCTGAAGATTTTGATACGACAATAAAAGAGAAAGAGATAAATCTAAGAAATTCCGTGATTTTGCATGAATACTATAGTTAAACCAGTTATACATTATATACTAAGAGAGAAGAAATCAAACTCTGTTAATCCATTTTAGAAGTTGAGTCCAAATGATTTTGATGGAAATAACTGATTTTAACCCTCTAAATATTCATTTAATATACATTTATTTTTTTTTCTCTCGAAAAACGGAAGTTTCTTTAGAATTTAACAAATTTTGCTACTAAATATATATTATAATGGATAGTGCAACTTTTACCAATTATGCAATATTTTTACAAGATCTCATAGGTATCTTTTGAAATATAGGTAAACGATCTGTCAATCATGATAGTGGTCCCAATTTGTTTGTTAGTTTTTAAATAATGACCCTTATGATTTGCTGGGACCATTCTGCTCCATAGTCGTTACAAGTTACGTCATTGATTTGAGACTCATCAGTAGTATTTGACCTAAGGTTTTTGAATTTACTCTAAATAATAAAAATGATTACATATATATATATATATATATTTATATATATATATATATATATATATATATATATATATATATATATATATATATGTATATATATATATATATATATATATATATATATATATATATATATATACATATAGTCATCAATCAAAGAATATAAGTTAGAAAAATTCTATATAGTTCTTCTAATTTTAACATGGTAGTCAGGACTACTTATATCTAACTTTCTTCACCTATTGCTCCTATGACCGATTCAGAGAGCAACAGCAAATAACTTCGTTCAAATTCCTTTAAGAGTGAATATATATTCAAGATAAAATATGTTTGCTACACGCTGTTCAAATTTTTGCGCACCCAGCTTGAATTACTTTAGGAAATATTCTACTACCAAAAATAAAGGTTTGATACGAAATCTTTTCGTGTTAGTAAAAATATAAATAAATTATCTTTCCCAACCAACGTTTTCCCAACAGTTCAAAATAACTGTTTCTTCCTGAACACGACTATTCTTTGATGGAAAGAAGCGGCACATTGTTAGAAATATTATATTTTCTTCATAGGAGCCAAAAGTGAAAGAAAAGCTTAAAAAAGGAGGGTAAGGTAATTACAGAGACGGTATACCTATCTAGATACATATACCAATTAAGTTTCGGGACCAAATACAAGGAATACATGTGGTCTCGCTGCCATCTTCTTACACTCCTAGCTTGAATTTATTATTTGCTTTACGAAAACACGTTTCATGTTGTAACACTATTCAAAACAGTGTGACAAGGTCCAAGCTTAGTAATAATATATGTAAGACTTTACATCCATTTATGGTAATGGGAGAACAGATGGGTGAGGAGAAGAAGATTCCAAATCAGACTAAAAATTATGTGTCACCTATTTTGCAAATATTCACGACAGAGCAAAAATGATTTATCTATGTTCCTTTCAATGCACTTACCTTTTTGGCTTAAGGAATTTACGAGAAACGATATTAGCTTAAAATAAGGTAATGCTTGCAACATTTTTTTGAGTTGGAACTGATGGATTAATAAAGTATATTTTATTACTGGCGCAGATTAATTTTGTTTTAATTGTAATATTATTTAATTCGTGACCTGGATTATTACGGAAAAATATATAGAAGCAAAATCTTTGCTGATAAATCATACGGTACAAATGATAACACTGTGTAACAAGATTTTTGTCTTTGGGTAGGAACTGTTATTTTCTAATTGCTTGCTTCTAAAATACATGAAAAAACACTGATATCTATTTCAAACATTGCTTTTGGGTCCAGGATAATGATATTTGAAAGAGAAATTTAGCTATTCCCTCTGAAAGGAAGTTGCGAATTGGAATATTCATTTGCATAAAGTAGAAAAAAGACATGATACAAAAATAGCATTTATTTATTCCGAAACTTACATAAATGAGACGATTTAAATATTATAAATTAGTAGTTTTACGTTAATTAAGGTTATACTATAAAGTATGTCACGAACCACCACCCAAGTGTAGCACAGGAGCTGCCAAGTGTAGGCCATGAATGGTCTTTTGCAGTCTCCTTCTTTTCTTATGTTCTTATGTTCTTATTTTCATTATACAATCCTTGATAGCGGCGTTTAAAGTCCAGTAGATATTGAGAATATCGCTCGCCATTCTCCTCGGAGTATGCTCCCATGTTTTCCTTAAATTTATCAGGATGGGCGTCAAGAATATAGACTTTCAGGGATATTCTGCAACCCATCTTGCCGTAGTTTCTCACCAAATTCTCAACGAGCTCTACATAGTTTTTGGCTTTGTAATTACCTAGGAAGCCTAGAACTACAACAATAAGGCTCTTCGACGATGCTTTTTCTGACCTAGTGACCCTTTCGGGAAACTCCTTGCGCTCAATGATCTTTTTATTTGTGGACCGACGAAGACCCCTGCTCCCAACCTTGCTGCAGATAGCTTAGGAGAAAAATCCTGGAGATACATGAAAGCAGCAGACTTCTTATCTAGAGCTGTGAAGAATAATTTCATAAGGCCAATTTTCAAGTGCAGAGGAAAAGGCAGTACTTTTCTGCAGTCTAATAAAGGCTCCCATTTGACTTTGTTTCTACTAACACAAAACTTAGTCCGCTTTGGCAATCCCGCTGATGGTAGTGTTCAATGGTGTCCCTTCTGTCCTAAAAGCATAGATAACAAAGAAATTGATTAAGTCGCCTTGGAGACTAATCAAGAAGGCTACCATTTTGAAGTCTCCGATAACCGTCCCACCGTACTCTTCATATATCCAATGCATCTAGCATGATCTTGACGCTGCTGTATTCCTCTTTAAGCTGGACCAAGCGATCAAGAGAAAGAGATGAGTACATGTTTCTGTTATGAGCCAGCATTGATTTCAGGCTTCTGGACGCGCTGTCAATGAAGAGGCGTCACTCGTTGGAGTTACAGGCGATTCCGTTTTCCTCAAACATAGCGTTAACATTAGCAAAAATGCAAAGCTCAACTTGACGTGTAAACAAGCTTAAAAAACACTGGTGATGCTTTCTCCTTCCTAATATTTGCACACTGTCATCTACAAATCCTAACATTTGAGTCTAGATGTTAAAAGCTCGGCATTGGACATTGTGAGGCCAAGATCTCTGACAAGGAAGTTGAGATCTCTTTGGTTGGGGTAGTATGGGCTTCTCTCAGTTGCACATCTATAATTTGGAATAATGACTTCATCCTCTTCTAAACTAGTTCTCCTTTCTAAAAACTGCCGCTCTCTTTTTGAAGGAGTTGGAACATGGAGTTCAGAATTGCGTCGAACTGGTGCAATAGATGACTAAATGTCTGGATACAAGCTAACAGGCGCATTTTTGCCTGCTCGTGGTTTGGAAGGGTTCACCTTGCAGGAGAAACAATTGCTTGAGTGGTCAGTTGGATCCTTCCAAATTCATAGCTATCTTTTCTCTTCTGGAAAATCCTCTAAAACCCCCAAAAATGCAATTATAATTATAAATTTAGAAGTAATTTTCACTTAGTGTTATTAGGAATTTAAAAAAGTTCAATATTAAAATAAACAAAACACATTATATATATATATATATATATATATATATATATATATATATATATAATTAGCGAGACGGCTCTGTTCCTTCTCGTTGATGTCCAACCAAATAAATTCGTACTTGGATTTCAATAAACAACACAATGACAATATAACTTTATTTATGAAGTTGAAGTTTTTTAGAACATAAAAAGATGAAGCTGGTGAGCCTAGATCCCCCTTGCAGTGGAGAAAATTGATGTGATCGAACGCCTTAGTAATGCTGATCCCGGCTATGAGAATATTTCTTGTTTATATACGTGGAGAAAGTTGGTGCAACCATGGGAGAGAGATAGAGAGAAAGAGATGAGGGAGAGATATATATAGAGAGAGTAAGGTTAAGTGAACCTAAAACAGACTCGCGAGTGTAATTGAGAAAACAGAATTATTGGTGTCAGAGGTAAAGGGCCACTAAATACTAGTTACAGTTCCTGCGCTGACAGAGCTACAAGGGGAGATGAATAAAGCCTTACATCTTCGTTAGGCGATGCTTAAATGTAGTACATGTTCACCATTAATATATATATATATATATATATATATATATATATATATTATCCTCAAGAGTTCTTTTGCAGAGCTGGTCAAGGTTTGTCTTGATCTCCGACTGACAATCTGAAATACGCCTTGTTGACCTCACACATTTTAGCAGATCTCTTGACAAAATATTTTTTCACTCGACTTAATAGATTTGCCGTAAACATAGCAAAATGCGTCTGGCGGATGGTTACAACCCCTTGATACCATGTGTGACGAATTATTCTATCAATGATGAGTGGTGATGTCTGCACTAAGACTGGTAGAGTTAAACTGCTCTGATAAGTAGACATTCTTTGTATTTATACAGTCATCTACGTTGCCAGAATGTTCTATAATTTGTTCAAACCTAAAAAAATCTTTCTAAAGTTCTACAAAGCTCTACAGTATATTTTTCAACAAATTAGTGCTGAATCTATATGGAATGTGAGAGAACGGTTATTGCCTTCTAGGTCGCAACAAAACAAATATAAGTAAAAATAGTAGCTTTAACATTTTAAATACAGTATATTATGTTTATGGCATAACTTAAAAAATTATTAAACTTTATATTTTGCATAATATTTTTACTATATGCATCTGTATAATGTTATTTACGATAAATGGTCTAATTTAACAATGCAATGTCCTAGCCACAAAAGCATAGTTTTTAGGAATCAAAATATTTTTTTTATTTAATAGTCTAAACAATTGGGAAATAACACTTTTAACCAAAGGAAAAGACGAAAGTAAAATTGTGTCACACAGTGTAATGGTTGCAAACATTGTTGATCATGTGTTAGAAAAAATGGTTATCGTTTGGTAATTCTAAGTCTTCACATTAGAGAGCCTCAAAAGCATTATTGTTAATCATTCTGAATCACCCTATATGGAATAGCAGTAACGATTATGAGTGAAATTCAAGGGTCGTTTAACTGAATGAACTTTTAATTTTATGCCTCCTCCAACTTAGGAAATGTAGCTTAAAAATAGAATCTGGGAATTTTTTTATTTCTATTTTGTTACCTATAATAATAACATAAACCCAACAAAGCATATTTCATAAATTCTTAGGAAAATTAGAAAATTTATGGAAATTAAGTGTAAAAAGCTGAGAATAATTACATTTTATGGAACGTTCTTTAATCTGCTTCATTTTACTCGAGAGACTGTTACTTATGTAAATATATGTAATCTCATTAATGAATAAAACTATGAAGAGAGAAAAAAGAGAGAGATTCCACTAAATGTTAGCATTCACCTTAAAATTATTGCTCTATAATGCCATTTTTAATTTAAATGTTACTCATATCACCGCCATTAAATTCTTCTTTCAGTGATTTATAATTGAGAAGTTTCAAGTAGTTTATGTTTACAAAGATAAATGACGAAAATTAAAACGTTGTTTTATGTAATGACATCAATATCAAAATTTTAAGCTTAAAATTTGTTATAATATATGGAAATTAATCTGTTTATTGTATACGCAACATTATATCTGAAGATAGTATTTAAGATTCATTTAAAGATGGCCTGTGGGTGATTAGAATTAAAATCCAGTGTGGTTTATTTAGGAAGGGGGTTTGCCGTGTAACTCTGAAATGTTTGATGTTTGCCAGTTTTCTCTTTCAAGAAAAGGATTTGTGCTAATATTTTCGATTGGTCGATAAACATTTAGATCCACATCGTTGTGTCTTCAGGAAAGAAAAGATAATCATGTAAATATTTGTAGGGGAAGAGTCTTGTGCTGATTAAAGGTTTGTGCAGTTGCTAGTAGGAGAGTAATTTTATTGATCATATGGATGATGAATAGGTAAATTTGATTTGACTACTACAGAGCCTCGTATATAGTTGCTATTTAAATGTGAAAACGTGGTTTCCTGATTCTTCTCATATATTTAAACATTTGACTTATTTAACGCACTTAATATTATTCTTTCGATCAAAATAATGGTGATCATAATCGATATAAAGAGGGGTCCGAAGTAAATATTTTCTAGAGAGAAACAAAAGATCCTAAATCCATTACTAATTCTTCGTGCTAGATTTTTTGTATTTTATGATGAATCAATTAATTATTAGCTTCAAATTCATTGCTCTTTATGTAATGTATCTTTATTGTATCCAAGGTGATCTATAATCTTAAGAGTTTGTTTTTCTTATTGGCTAAAGTTCGTATTATATTTCTCAGGAAATAAATTAAAATTAAAGGTTAGTCAAAATTTCAACCAATTTGAAGTGAATGGTCGACAAATGGCACGATGTTACCGACGAATAGCAGAAATTACTAATATTGGATCACAATTACGTAATTGTTAATAACCGAATCTAAATTATACAAAATATAATTTCTCCACAATCACAAGTGATATCAATTTTCAATGATGTCAGGAGCAGCGAGACATTGCAGAGAGCACTAAGATTGAGACAAAAACTGAAGAATAATAACGAAGATAAATAAGGTAAAGAAAGCACGGTCAGAAGTAAGGAGAAAACTGCTGAATAGAAAGAAAGAAAATACAAAATCTATTTGGCCTTTATATGTTAGGCAAGAAGGAAAATATTTAGAACCTTAGAAACAATTCTCAAAATATTAAACCTACTAAAACGGTGAAGGGTTAAAGATAGTGTGTTAATTTCTATAAAATTGTATTCAACTCTACAAAATTATTTAAAATCTTGATGTTAGATATAAAGACATTTTAGTATTTTAGCTGAGTTAATGTCCTGGCCTACCAAGAACTCCTTGCAGTCACCTTTTTCTTAAAGAAGTAAAAATGAACGAACACAAATCAATAAATTTATTAATGTATCTATTTTATCGACCTGGCCCGCCCAGCCAAATGTAGCCAATGTTACATTATCCCTATCTTTTATTCGCATTCGCTTTTTATATTTATATATTTATAAATTTCGCTAAAGTAGTTTTTATATATCTAATTCAATTCTTCAATTTACATTTTTCGGTATTACGAGTTCAAAAGATGAATTATTGCAAATCACGCCTCGTTACATTCCCATATCTATGTACTTGAAGACGTCATTTACTGAAAATAAAGTGGATCAAACTATTTAAATGTCCTTTAGCTTTAGGTATGGTTAATCATAATGAGAGACAGAATTTAAAACCAGATTTTAAAAATCAAAGCCTAAAAAATATATAAGTAATTTGACAAGAGTCTAGGTAAAATATCTGGATTTTCCCAATATTTACCCGCTCTACTATTTTGGCGACCCTAACTTGTTTTCTCCTATAAGTATCATCTACCAATTTCCATTTTTTCTAGTATCATTACTTTTCTAACGATAAATCTCTCCTCTAACGTATTGGTGTTGATGATCGTGTAATTTTTGGTTGTATTATTTAAATACCTCGAGAAAATGACTCCAAAGACATTTTTAACAGATTATCACATGAATTAATGTTTATACTAACATATTATTTTTAACAGTGTATTTTTACGAAACCTTAAAAGATTATTATGCATATTTTCGAGATTTTATATGAATTAATTTATCTAATTTTAGCCCTCCCACAATACACTTTTGGATTGCTCTGTCTCGGGCTAGAGAATAATTTCGTCTCTTTAATTGTTTAATTACCAAAATATAACTGCCTAAAATTGCAATATAACATAGGTTAATGAGTATTTAATTTTATCATTTAAGCATATGCAATTCCCATCGATATGACATATATCTTAAAGTGGCAAAAAACAATATTTCATAACCCTCCATGATTGATACTGTTGAAGTAGTTGATTCTACTGGTGCAATCTTTTAGCATACGCGTATCTCAAATGCTGAAAGAAAATGTACGATACATATTTTGAGAATGGAGATGATTAATGGCAGATATTTATAAATGTGACATCCTCTCTTGGAAAGATACAGCGGGCGCCAATACCGCGTTTAACAGTTTTTCTAAAAATACCCTTTCTAGCAACAATGTAAAAAGAAGGTGATGATGTTCTCATTAATATTAAAAGGAATTTGAAGAAATGTATATTTTTGTTTTTTACCGCATTTTATGAAACTTAATTTTATTATATTCTCAGAATAAAAATCAACGATGAGAGTAACTTTTCACGATAGGTGTAGAGAGGGAAAAGGGTGAAATTATGAGAATTCAATTTAAGACCAAGGGAAGAGAGAGTATTGATATTTTCAAAACTAAGAAAGAAATCAACGAAGGCATCAGTTGTAATCGCTTGTCAAAGAAAAATGCAAACCTACATATGGAGGGTAATTTCTTTTGTTATTATTCCTATTCTAGTTTTGTTTAAGTTCTCTATCTTGGAAACACATAAAACTCTTTTATGTTGTCTGTATATCCCAACGTCCGCGTGTCCCGTATTTTTTTAATCTCACTATCCAATTTATCTAGAACCATTATAACATATCTAATATTATCCCTGTATATTTGTTACTTCAAAACCAGGTTTCACTTTACCTCAATGGCCCTAAGGCAATTCTTTTTGGAAGACCTATAACTCAAACCCTGTAAAATAACCAATCAAATCACCCATTTTATATAATTTTATTCAGAATATTAAATAGACTGGATTTTCATGTCATCATTCCTAAATAAATTTAATCAAACATCATTTTGGATGAATAAAATATAAAAAAATGTTTATTTACCACCAAAATTACCATACTTTTTAATTCAAACATCTTAATCAGGAAATCTGATGGGTAAGAAATTCCATAAATGTGAAACATCCTAAAGAAGCTTTCAGACAATATTTTTACAAAAGAATATATGCCGACCACTCTTCTAGCACTTTTGTTTTTGGATCATGCTTAGTGCGATCTATGAGGTTGGCCATTGACTGAAAGACTTATAATAATAAATTCAGAGATCAAAGCTTTCCATAATATTAATCTATTTTTTATGTTATTTCAAATATTAAGATTTCCATTCGCTATACTCAACCAAATCAGCGCCGTTCTCCATCTCTCATGCGGCGAATTGTAATATAAGTTACTTAGAATTTTAAAAATAAATAATTATGCCAAAGATGAAAAATACTCGACGCTTTAGTTGGAACCTTGCCGCCTATGGAAGGCAAGGTAATATGCTAGTCGCGTCTTTGGCTCAAAATTCTTAATTTTTACCTTCTTGTGGTGAGCGCTTTCCTAACATCACGATTCTCATGATTCATTCTCACTTCCTAGCTAACTGTACAATACAAATAGCCTTAACTCTCTTCCTTGGTACTAATCTCTTAAACAGGTAAGGAGCTCTGTAATCCGATTGTTGCGTTCTTGACTTTTTGGGGAAGGCTGGCCACCATCTTATGTTAGTTTTTAGTGTTTGATGCATTCTTTTGCGGCAAGGAAAGAAGGGAGTTCCTTGACCCCTAAGTAGGTTTTCTTTTGTTTTTGTTATTGTTTTGTACATAAGTGGTAATTCTTTTGTTTTATATTTTTTTATGTAGCCTAAATATTAGAATGAATTGGATTTTGACGGCTATTCTCCTGACATTACGTGCCAGATCAAGGCCTCTAAAATAGATTACTATTGAATTTCATTGAGATTTCTTCAATAAACATTTGTAAAAGCTTTCCGTTGTTTTTAGTCCCTCTTGTTACTTGTTTTTTTTAGAAATGCAACAAAGATAAGACAACACTATAGTAACTTGTCTTGCTTTTATTAGTAAAAACTCGCTGACATGTCCATGTAGACGTCATTGAAATGAGACAATAATGAGATGATAAGTATCATGGTTCATGTTAATTTCATTTCCAGTTAGAGGCCTTTTGCACTCACATTTATTTATAATCTCAACTCAATTGTTCAGTTCCTTCTTTTAACTAATTATGGAAAGAATTATAGTGAAAACAATGATTATGTAGAAAATAATGAAATAAAAACTATATTGAAAACACAGGCACCTGTTAATTATTACGATAACACTGGGTTACAAAAGAAGTCTTTGAGAGTAGTCTAAGTTTTTTCAGCTGATTTAGAACACTATGCAATATGACGTAGTCATATTTCTGTGCTAAGACTATTTTTTAAATATCTGATCTCTTATCTATTTTTTTACATCTTTGTGACATTTTCAGTTGATTTTTGTTAGTATCTCTCATCCGAAATAGGTTTTTAATATTAAAACATCGTTTTATTATACACTTTATTAAATATTTATTAGAAAGGATGATGATTGTAAATTGAATATTAGACATTAATAAAGAAAATTAAATGCAAATTCGATATTAAGTCATCTATGTTTTGAATTCAGGGCATTAACTTCCATTTCTTCAAACTGCGAGAATGATCAGCGATAGGGGTGTCTATCTTCAGATCCAATAATAAGCCACCATCATGATTGCATCTCACCATATCTGGAACCTGGTCTCAATTTCGTTCATCTCCTGATGGAATCTCTCTCTTTCTCTCTCTGTTCGTCGCTCAATGATCCCCAATTCTCATGAAACTGATCTATATGTGAGAACAGTTAATGCATTTTGATAATTATGTTCCATCCTAGGTCTCTGAAAGCATTCAGAATATTGATGACATGTCCTGTGTAGATCCGGGCAATCTTGTTGCCAAGAAAGCTGCTTACAGCCTGAACAAAAGAATTCCACGCTTCCAGTTCCACTTCCTCTATTATGTTTTCAAACTCTGGATTTCTGATGAGCTGGGAGTTGAGGACCGTCAAAGAAACAAGCTTTATACTTGACAAGGGTCAGTCCTGTAAAAGCGTAGAACAAGTAACTGATGTAGCCACTATCCTTCTACAGCTTTGCTAATCTCGATGATAAAGCTGCGCTTAATGTGGAGCGGTGGAAAAGGTATCATGTTCTGTACACCAGATGGTTGCTTATGACGTTTTTTACTCTGAATGTTCCAATTCCTCCTCTACACCCCAGTTCTTCTTGATAAAAAATTTAGCTTGCATCTTACTTTTCCACAAGCACATAAAACACGAGTATTGGGTGAAAACGTACTGTTGTTCAAACCAAATCTTACCATTTTCATTTTTAATCGCGTGTGACTCTATATCTCACGATGTCGATCTTGAATATTCAGCCGATTCTAACAGAATCTGAAATCCTTATATTGTTTTACATTTCTCTTTGAATGCTATAATTTTTAAAGTTATCCCAAGATTAGCCAGCGAATTATTTAGCAATAACTTCATAACTATTCAGCTGATTCTAACAATATTTGAAACCCCTATATTGGTTTACATTTCGTCTCGAATGATATAATTGCCACGTCCTCTCTAGGTTATTCTAAGAATTATTGAAAGTTTAAAGGTCGTAAAGGCATTAATCAGAATAAGTGAGTGCTCGCTACCTTTTGGTCAACAGAGAGTACAGTACAGACGAGTACAGTACAGCAGAGTACAGAAGAGAAGCATCATCGTCAAAAAACACTTTCTTTTCTTTAACACTGGAGGATTCTTCGATACTAACATCAGGAAGTTTTCAAAAGACAGGTACTAGAATTACATTAGACTTAGTTAGAAGACGAAAGGCTGAATAAAGATCAGGATACTTAATATTGGTCGAGTTATTTCTCTTGATCCTGGTCATATCAATTGCGCAGAAGTAGCAGTGAGTGGTATGGTTGGCGGCTACCTCTACACCATGAGAATTTCAAATTTCAGGTAATTATATTTGCCCCTGGCCAAAGATGTAAATATTCGATGTATGTCTTGCATAACTTCTGTGCTACATAAGCATTATCCTTTTCAGAATCTTTCGTTCTCAAAAAAGCATGGTAAGCACACTTTATGGACCTCGTGACTGGAATCATGATAAGAACAAATCTATTCGCGCAGATGTAGCAGGTTTAATCGAGCTTATATTTTCCCTATCTTATGGTGGAATCCATTTCACACCTACCTAAGAAAAAATACTAGTTAATAAAATAATACCGCATGATAACTTATAGGATTTGTCACCAGTTTTGGGGTGACGATGGGTTACCAGTGTATAGATGTCGGGCTAAGGTTGTTAAGGCAGCTTTACTGTCGAGTTAGGTCTGACCCCAATGTGTTCTTCCGGGAATTCTACATGTAGCCTCGCTTGGATTTCTAACCTAGTGATTGCTTGGTAGAAGGAAGGACTCGGATGAAAAAATGGCTGGTTTTTAGAATTTAATCTCGGATTTGTGCTACATCAGTTCGGTCAACGGAAATATTTGAGTTTTCCGTGGTTCGTTTGCGCGCTCACAACTTGGAGGATGACTATCAGTAGTAATGTTTTGTGTTTGTTATAAGTCTCCTTCCGCTACTAATATACAAACCAGAATGAGAATAATAATAATGTTGCTGACCGTATATTTATACAAACATCAATTAAGAGGGGTGTAGATTTTCTTCGCTTAATGTCAATCCGCGGCGAAGCTTAACGGGTGGAGGAGTTCTCTACTAAGACTGCAGGGCTATGTCAAATGGTGTGTGCATTTTCACTGTAGTCACATGTGCACTAAAGGAATATTTGTATTTAGAGATCTGACCGAGCTTATCAAACCCACATTTTATTTATTTTTTTATTTATTGATTTATTTATTCCATATTAATCCAATGTACAGTATAAACATATTATATTCTAAATCTTAATGACAATTACAATAAGTACTTATACATACTCGTATATATGTATATACATACAAAGATTAGATATGGGCCCAAAATAAGTCATTGACTTTTAGGGCAGAAACTTAAAACTTAAGACTAAGCATAACAATATCAAGAATAAAATCCCTTCATGTTTACGAACATAGAACGCCTTTGTTATAAAAATATAAATAACTTAGTATCCATTTGAGAAACTAACCATTGTTAAGATTGCAAATAAGGAATAATTATATTATTTAAATTTAGAGATAAATTAAAAAACTATTTTATTTCTAGCGATTATTTCAAAAGATCTGTAGTTAACATAGTCACAGTCTTATATAAATAATAACATATTTATAATGTATAAATCAAAGTAATAGTACACAGTATAATAGTGTACGGTAACAAATAAATACACAATTAAGCTAAATTGGTTTGGGATTTGATATTGTCGTCCAAGCCATTCCATATTTTGATAGATTTGTACAGAAAGCTACATTGTGATTTTGATTTTGAATACAAGGGTGAAATAAATTTTGTTCTATTGCGGGGTTTGGTGATTATGGGTATTATCAGCTGTTTGTAACATATTAAATATATAGTTATTATATGAACACTTTATTGTTTTGTAAAGGAATAAGGATGTTTAAAAAACAAAGAGATCATTTAATTTTAGAATTCTGGATTCTTTAAAATATCGATTAGTGTGCTTTTTGTAGTCAATTTGATGAATAGCTCGAATTGCTTTTTTCTGTAATATGACTAATTTATTGTTATAATTTTGATATTTTCCATACAAAATCTCTATGCCATATGTCAAGTAAGGTTGCACCATTGTCATATATAAAGAGTGGAGAACAGAGAAGGGAAGAAACTTATTTAACTTATATAATATTCCAATCGATTTTGATAGTTTTGTTGAGATATGAGTAATATGTTGTTTAAAACTCAGATTTTTGTCAATAAAGATTCTTAGGAATTTGATATGAGTAGTTTCATAAATCATTCCGTCGCATATTTTAATATGGGGCAATTTAATAAATTTTTTATAAGAGAAAAGAATATATTTGGTTTTATCTACATTTATTGATAGTTTATTAACATTAAGCCGCCTGAAGACATTTTCGAGTTCTTTATTTATTGTAAATGCAATGTTGCTCTGTTTGTCATATGGCAAGGGAGTTTATAAGGCACTATCATCCGTGAATAATATAAATTTTGAGAGAGAAGATGATTTAACAATATCATTAATATAGATTAAAAATAGCAGTGGCCCTAGCACGGAGCCTTGTGGAACCCCAGTTGTAATATTAAAGTGGGATGAGTCTTGACCATTGACGGAGACCAACTGCTTTCTTTCAGTTAAATATGATTTGAACCAATTTTGACAGTTGCCTCTAATTCCGTAAATAGCTAATTCTAACAGTAGAATATTATGGTTGACACAATCCAAAGCTTTGTTAAATTCGAGAAAAATTGAGAATACAATGTGGCCTTTTTCAATGTTATCATATAAATATTGAAAGTGGTTAATTATCGCGTGAATCGTTGATTTCTGACGTCTAAAACCATATTAGTGTTTATACACAGTGAATTAGATTCCAGAAAGGAGTCTGAGATTTTTTTACCTACGTTGACCAAAAATTTATTGAATTCATTCGCTTTTTCCTTATTGTCATCAACTGGTTTGCCGTCAATGATAATTTGTTTAATTTGGTTTGTTCCTTTAGTAATTTCAAGTTTTATCACAGAATTGATTAATTTCCAAGTTTTTTTTTTATTGTTTTTCGTTTGATTAAATCGTTCATAGTAATAATTTTTCTTGGCTATTTTAATTTGGTTAGTAACATGATTACGAAAATTTTTATATGTGTGTTCTAGAATTTGACTAAGCTTATAAAGAGAAAAGTATTTTGGACGTTTTTTGATGTTATTTATAATTGCCTTTGTTATCCAAGGCTTGTTTTGTGTTTATATGATATGGTTTTAGATTTTAGAGGACAATTAAGTTTAAAAGCATCATCTAGCCTTGAAATTTCCTATAGATTCTGATTTAGATTATAGTTCTAGAAGTTTGATAAGGTATTTTCGTTAATTATGCGGTAGGATATTGTACGTTTTTGATGAATATTGTTCGAGTTAAAAAAAGACTTTTGGATCATGAATATAGGAAGATGGTCCGATATGTCACAAAGGAGAATACCGGGAGAGTCATTTTCGGGGTGAACTCTGAAAATATTGTTAATTAGTGTTGCTGAGTTTTGGGTTATTCTTGTCGGTTTTGTTATAATTGGAAGTAAGGCATGAGAATAAAAAGTATTGAGGAAGGACTGAGTTGATGCGTGGTTTTCAAAGTTTAATAGATCGAAGTTAAAATCTTCTGTAATTATTATGTCGTCATAGTTTGTAACATTGAAGTAATTGATTAATTCAGCAATCTTATCTATATACATCTCAGGGTCACCAGAAGGAGGTCTATATACGGTTCTAATGATTATTGTTTTACCATTTGATTTTACTTCAATAAATAAAGTTTTAATATAGTTATAGGAAATACTAATTTCGTCTACTTTTTTAGTATTGAGTCTGTCAGATATATACACGCTTATACCTCCTCCTATCTTGTTTACGTCACGTAGTGAATGAAAAGAGCTATAGTTTGGGACACTGATAAGGTGTTTATTATTATTTGTTAGCGAGCTCTCGGTGAATGCCAAAACGGAAAATTTATAATTAAGTGTTGACAAAAATATTGAAAATTCATCAATGTTTGCGTGCAAAGATCGAATATTAAGATTTAAAATAGACAGCTTTATTTTTTCAAATGAAAATGTATTTTTAAATTTATCACAATCATAGTATTGGTTTCTTACGTTTTTTTCTTTAAAATTTGGATATAATTCATCAAAATGGTTTATGTCTGGGTCGATATTATTAAAGTGATCGAGTTGTTTAAACATAAAGGTAGTTCTATTGGAATTTAAAAATTAAAGGTTACAAATTGAAATTACGTATAAAATATCTATAAACAGTTAAAATAGTATTTTTATGATAACTTTAATAAGAGAAAAAAGAATATAGTATGTAATACAATTAAAATAAAAGTAAGTTAGTGCTAGGTCAAAACATGGCTTGTTTGTTTTTATTTTCTCATCTAAAACAGTAATATCGCCGAAGGTATTATTACTGATCGTTCCAGAGATTCTCACCATTAAAGTCTGCAAGGGTCGAATTGAGGTGTTCCGACAGAAATCTTTGGAGGGCAGCTCGGGTATTGATAACTATTCGTAGGTCACGGCGACCAGAGGTTGATGGCAGGAAAACTTTAATGAATCCATCTCTGGTAGTGCAGCCGGCGATCTTTGCAAGATTGATTTCATCAGATCACAGGATTATTTAAAATCGGGCTGGTCAGATCCGATTCAGTTATAAGTGTGTCGAGCTGTTTTTCACTGCCTCCCTTAATCGGCTCCAGACCTTAGGCTGACTTCTGTTTCACATATGTGCATGTTTGTACATTCGCGAGGCAACTCAACGATTTAGCTTGCATCCTTACAAAATATTCTGCTTTGTATTACTACCTATTATATTGCGATTTAACATTATTTACAAGTATTTGGTTTGTTCTATGTAAATTAATTAGTTCATTGTTACAACCTACTCATAACATATTATTTCAGTGTTTGAGGTAGCACCTTTTGACTACTACCTGCTGCATCTTACTGGAGAGTCAGATGATCAGGTCATCTGGTCCTCACTACCTTCCCGACTCTCACATGCTGGCCCAAAGCGCCACATCCCGGTAACTACTTCAGCATGTGGACTAAACATGTGAGGCTAACTCAGCTAAGGGAGCAGGTAGATGAGAGGAAAAGGGCTAGTATAAACAGACTTATACATTGGATGTCTCCTCTACTCCGCCTCTCTTCATGGAGAGGGGGAAAACGCTCAAGTTAGTAGAGCACTGCGCTTGGAAAGTCTTGGGCAAGTGCCCAAGTATACACTACTCAAATTCTGTTCATATCTGCTAGAACTATCTAATGACAGCAGGCAGATGTAGACCAGCTGTTCATTATGATGTGTACACTTAAGTCTAAGTCAAAGTTTCAACATTTGATGGGTCATCGGGTTGATCATTTGTATGGTTCTTTGTTGGATCTACTCTCCCTTGCAATTGAGCACCATAATCTCTCCCGATTAAGTTTAGTTAAAGATATAAGAAAGAGCTTTGAATCCTATAAATAGAAAATATCCCTCTATGTAACAAACGTAAGAAATATCTTGTAGCGATAAATCAAAATGTTGACCTAATTGAGAAAACCGAATGTGATTTTTGTACTCAATACATTAAAGTTTCCCTAAGTCACCTAAAAATCTTGGACAATAGAATTATATTTGTACAGTGTAATGAAGCCAAGAGGATGGAAACAAGGTTGGCTAACCAAAAGTCACGTGCTCTCACATATTCTGATTTATACCCTTACGACTTTCAAAACTTTTAGTAATTCCCGGACTAACCTTGGGAGGACCTTAGCAATTATATGATTCGAAAGAAAATGCAAAACAACATAAGTATTTTTAATTTCGTTTGAATCGACTGAATAGTTATGAAGTTATTGCAAAATAATTCACAGGCTAACCTTTAGAAGACTTTGGCAATTATACCATTTGAAATAGAATGTAAAACAAAATCAGGTTGTCAAATTTCGTTAGAATCAAACGAATTGTTACATTGTGAATTCCAAAACAAAAAAAAAAGCAAACCAAGGATCGGCCCACGGATATAGTGAGATGTAGATTCGTCCGCGACTAAAAATCTGACGTATATTTTTCCAATGATATGAAGAAAAAACAATTTGTGGATGACTGTTATTTATTGATGTTTAAATTATGTTGAAATAGATAAAATAAGAAGGAGGTTACATATTTAAAAAAGCAATCTTTCCATTACCACATTCAGGTAAAGTAACTTTGCCAGGTTTTCAAAAGATATGTAAAATTAATATGGTGTACATTTTCAAACTAACTATCGAACATATAGCTGTAATCAGGTAGAAGTGAATGGCTTATTAAAAGATTTGGTTCTTTCAAAGGATTCATCAGAACTCTTAGTTTCGTGATTAAAAAATAGAAATTCAGAAAAAAATTACCAATTTTTTAAGTTATTTTAACGTCTTTTGCAATAATCCAAGGTTAGGTTAGGTTAGGTTATTGTAGGGGAATCGTCACTCTCCCCCCCCCCATTCACTCCTGGTGGAGTCACGAGGCGGTTACCGCAAAGACGTCCGGCACCAGGCATCGTCGGGTCAAGCATGTAAACGCAGTGCAGCACCACTCGGCGCTATGAAAGGCCTAAAGGTTAAAATGCAATATCTCCCCTAGGAGAGTAAGATTCAATTTCACGTCAAATAAGAAATTGGAGACGTGTTTCTCCCAAGCTCGAAGGCTAACGAGGAGCCGATGTAAAACTTGGTTGGAAAAACCGTTGGGCATAAGAACTCTCCTTGGCCCGGCATCAAGCCTCCCCCCCTCTTAGCACTCCCCCAGTGGGGTGACAACCTATAAATAACTAACACGGAGGAAAATCAGGGTAGTATACGTCAGTCTCCAGGTGACGAAGTCTCTGAATTAAGATCGGGCTACCGAGACTGGAGAGGTAGATTACATGGCTCGCCAGACCAAGAAGTACTCTGCAAGAGAGGCAGGGCTACCTAACTTAAGGGGCTAAGAAGCAGCTCATCCTTGAGCTAGTCCCTGCTTATCAAACCAAACGTTAAGTTAACTTTGTTAGGTTCAACTTACTCTTGTCAGAGAGACTCCTCATATCCTGATGCATCTTAAACACCAGGGATATTCCTCGTCCTTGAGTAATTAAGAAAAGAAGAAGGAAAAGGCTCCCCCTCGAGCCCGTTACTTGGTGGCCACACCGAACTCATAAGTTAACTTGGTGAGGAACCAAGTTCAACTTGTCCTCGTCAGAGAAACCCCCTTCCGTTATACTCGCCCTTGAAGAAGACTGGAACTAAGAAGAAGCTCATCCTCGAGCTAGTTCCCGGTTACCAAACCGACCTTCAAGTTCAACTTATTCTCGCCAGAGAAACCTCCCCTCCGTTATCCTCGCCCTTGAAGAAGACCCTCCCCGAGTTCAGTCCTCGCCCATGTGTAATTAAGGAACGAAGAAGAAAAGCTCCCTGCACTCCAAGTTAACTTGATTTAAGAACCAAGTTCGACTCCCTTTCGCCAGAGAGACCACGACTACCTTTGTGCCGCATAAAGCACCGTAATTGTTCTCGTCCTTGAAGAACCCCCCCCCCGGAATACCGTGTGGACCCCGCATCTGCTACCCTCGCCAAAAGGACATCGTGATCCTGCCCACCTACATCTGGCCAGGCGGCAGGCGTCGTGAGACAATAACATTCCTAAGGGATTTAAACTCCAGTAGAGTACGTAAGCCTAAATCATATATATTGCTGTGTGTAGCGAAATTAACCAATTTTAGAGGGTCAAACTAATTTAATTAATTCTGGTTTATTATAATATTTGGAGTATTGCTGTGGTTAATGTTTATATTTTGTGTATTCAATTGTTAGAGTTAAAAATATAAGTTTATTTTGGGAATTATTGTGCGTTTCTCTATATTCTTACATGTTTACAATGGCTCTATTCTTTAAGATATTAAAATATCAATATATTAGCACTCTTAGCACTCTTAGAACAAAAAGGATGGGGGGGGGCATTCTACGACATATTATTATTAGTTTATTATCATGAAGTGCCTGGTTCTCTAAACGTAATGATTCTAATATGCTATAATCCGTATGATCAGTGTGATTTTGGATAGTTTTCAAGAAAAAGATACAATTGGGTATTACTTCACAATCGAAGTTTATATTTGTATTACTATATTTTTATTCAATGAAGACATTGAAAAATGCTAAACAAATATGGTAGTTATAACTGGAGATCGTAAAGTTATTAAAGTTTTACTCGTGCAACTAGCATTAGAGAATAATTAACACTCATTATTGTTTCTCTCCATCTCAAGCTACAAAGAATATCTGAAAGTTACTTATGCAGAAGGGAAATGTTATAAGTTAATTTATTACAAATACCAAGTCTAATTTATGAAAATATAAAATCTAGGTATTTTGATGGGACAAAATTTAGGACTTTGATGAAAGATAAACAAGTCTTTACATTAATGAATGATATTGAGTAAAATGCTTGGAATTCATTTAAAGAGTTTTTCAAAATTCTCTTTGTACTAAAAAAATCTATAATTAAAACGCACTTGTAAAAACATTGCTTTTAGATTTTCATCGCCTCGATATGATCATAAACTTAATCTTCTCAGCAATCATCTTAATTCTTTGATAATCTTGTTAGCTTTAATGAACCGAGTGAGAGCTTTTATAAAAATATAAAACAATCACTGAAATGCGATATTAAGGAAGTTGTGACTCATATAATGACTGACTAACTTTGGAATAATAACAGAGACTGACAAAGAAAAGATGATTATAAAAAGTTAAACAAACTAAAATTTCTGCCTTAAAACTCAGTGTAATTTTCCTATTTTCCTTGATATTACCATACTTGCTTGATCACTTTAAATCACAATCTAATTGAATCTTTTTTAATCTAAAGAGTTGGCTCCCTTGTATATCATTTGTTACTAAACAATGTTTTAGTGGTTTATCAAAAAAGTAAAGTATGATTTAGCAGAAACTCTGACGTTATAACTAAAACCTTTATATTTTTGGGATTAGGCGCAGCAGCATTAAAAAATTAAAAGTTTCAGAGGTAAGTCAACAAAATTTTTTGCACTGTGTTATAAGTTTATCATAATAAAGATTTGTTATCTTAGGAAATCGATCAAAAGAAAGTGAGAGTATTTACTATTATTTACAGTTCGAAAGCATCAAGATGCATAAAGTATTTCATGTCACTTTTGTATCATCTAACATTGTTCAGTTTAGCAGCTACCATGGCAGACAGTGCAGTAAATCATGTTCTAAATTTATAAATGATAACTTGTTGCATAAAAATGTATACGAGCCGACACTCGAACAGAATATCTTGTAATTAATTTTGACAAAAGTGGCGAAATTAGTTGAGAATCTCCAAAGAGGTGAAAAAATTTGAAAAACGGCGATCCATCTCAATATTTCTAGAGATTTTCAAGAGAAATTTCATCTCATATACAAATTAATACTCGGCTAAGTCTTTTATACTGCGATGAAATTATCAACGTTGATCACGCTACGTAATAAATCATGATTTCAAAAGTTCGTTTTACATAATTGATGAATAATTGCGCAATGAAAGTATATGTTTTGATAAATGAAGCCATGTGTTGTAGATAATTAGTAAAACTCAGAGGTGCATTGGGAACTTAGTCGATTGTATAAAATTTCCTAAACCAAAGATAATGTCGAGAATCATAACCGATATTTTTTTATTGTCTTTTTGTCAAACGTATAATACTAACAGAAAAAAGTACTCATAAAAATATTTTCCTTGGTAAAATATGGGTCAAATCATTTTTATAGTTATGATAATAGTCCAAAGCCAATTAGATTGTTGACTGTGCCCTTTCAGGATGGTGAGTTTTTCGCTATTGAAAATTTGAACCACGAAGTGAAATCATTAAATGAACATTTTGAGAATGAATTTCAATCTAAGAAACCAGTAACTTACATTTAAGGGGTACAGAATTTGAAAATGAAACGCCATAAAAAAGAAATATAACGGAAAAGAAAAGTATAATATTATGGAAATTTCTAAAGCTCTGGTTGGTATAAAATCAAATTTTTCCACCTTAAATAATTTGCAAGCAAAGTATAAAAACCACATTATTCAAATTCTAAAAATTCTATTATACAGAGAATTAATTGATCACTGTACGTTCAAAAGACCAAATATAACATCACTTTACAAAAAAGGCTCAAACAATATTGTTAGATAAAGGTGCGTGGACTACTTAAAGATAAATAGCTTGGAAAATCCCACACAGGATTGCTTTCGAAAATGAAATTAATGTTTGAATAATTTACTTAATTTAATAACGAAATGATGAGAACGTTTTGTTTTTCCAGGCCCAATTAAATGAAAATTGGTTTGCATATTAAAATCGAAGACTGGTCTTAAAAAGGAGGGAGAGAGTTGATTGCACTGTAAATAGCTTATCAAGAGCAATGATAAATAACGTTGTTTCTCAACGATTTGCCATTGCCTATTGCTTTTTAAACATAGAAACAATAATGTCGCCAATCATGGCTTACTATGTTTTGGTATAGAAAGAGATGCACTTCACTTCTTGTTGAGGTCAAAGCTTAAGAGTTGGCATCTGGGTCACAGCAAAAAAAGATCCAATGGCATCTACGCACAGAGTAGCGATTATATCTTCAGACAACATAAAGGCGAAACCGTTGAGGCTCATGACATATATTGGAGATTAAGAACCCATAACTGCGGATGCCCTCTTTCTTCTTTATGGAGCCGGAGTAAGCTCCATCAATCTATATTTAGAATCAACTATCTCACAGAAAATCAGATCTGTATATTTGGATGTCTTCCATCTAAACTATCTTATGAAAGTCATCCATGATAAAGTATCACCATATGATATCATAGACTTCTCCAGTTAATCAATCAACGTGAAGAAACCTTTTCTAGCAAGGAAGGCCTTGTAGAGAACATGTTTTAGTTGGCGCAGAGCATTTTACCTGTAGTGGAATTTGCCGAAGCCTTTCTGGTCGGTGGATTGGTGTCTTTTGCTTTCAGGAAATTTGTAACCAAAGGATACAAACTTTATTTCCCAACGTCCTCACATTGGAATTTAGAGATACATGCTCAAAGATTTCGTTCTCGCAATCCATGACGTTAGGACTTGAGAGAAAGTTTCCTGTGACAAATTACTATGCTTCCCTTTCACAAGTTTGCAAACTAATGGAGGAGGAGTTATAGCATTAATTGAGGGATTGCTCACAGCATTGCACGGGTGTGCACGCTGGCTCTTTGGTATGAGTTTAGGATGATAAATTTGGTCTAGATACTCTTAAGCAAATCTACTCTAAAGCACATGCCACGATTACATAGGTATCAAATCAGGCTAACGGAATATCTTCCTATATATGTGTGGTATTCGTGTATGAAGCGAAAGCGGAACGTAACTCAGCTTAAACTGGACATTAAAAGGCTTCTTTCTTCTGGAGTAAAGAACGTTAAGCTGCTTTGAGCGAGACTATAAACTGCTAAAAACCCTCGCGGAGCTGCCTTCCGGGTAAAGAATAGGAAGACAGCGTTCAAGAGGGATTATGCCAAGGATACGTGCTCAACGATTGCGTTCACGTAATATTGCTGGGGGTCATCTGGTTTTCCTCGATATGAAAGGCTAAATGACGAATGGAAGTATAGGCAAAATGATATTTACTAGGCCCAATGGTTAAAGCCTGTTCCCGTTACCTCATGAGGAAGAAGCAAAGTACACCTTGTCTAAATAAAACGACACCTCGCCTAGGCCATCCACGATTCGTCACATCATTCTATTATAGTTACTACAAGCATTAACCATAACAGAGGGGGTCTTTATGAGGAAGTCGACGGATCATCGTGTACTAAAACGTGGAACGGTCTTTTCCATTGTGTAAGGAGCTTATAAGATCCAGTGAGGAGGAGGACCACTACCTCATCACCGGGTCAGAGACGTCGATCTGCCATGGAAATAAGTCCGGTATTTCTCTAAATTAAGATCTGTATTTTTATACGCGATCTCGCCGCATTCCTCTAAGCGGTTTCTAAGGTCAAATACGTACAAATACGAGGCTTTAAATTTTCATCAAGGAGGGGATTTGCAAATAATTCTTTGGGAATACTCATGGCACGCAAAGAAAGCGACTGGCAGTTACCAATGCCACTCTTGAGGCTGAGCGTGGCACAACTTCTTAGGACGGTCTCCAGATTCCCGTTTAATTTTTCGCTGACTCCGTTAGCCGCAGGGTAGAAAGAGGTTGGGCAGAGAAGTTTTATCAGAGAAGTTTTCCCACGTATTCCATGGGTTCCGAAGTAAATTGTCTGCCTCGGTAAAACAATATCTCATTAGGGATGCCTCCTAGAGTAATGATAGTTATTAAGGCTTACGCGCACGTTATGCTTTCGATTATTTTTAAAGGAACTGCATGAGAGAACCTCGTAGCGAAGTCCATGAGCGTAAGGATATAATAGTGTCCTTCGCTTGACGGGTGGTGAATTGGGCCAATCAATTCGATAGCTACTCTAAAAAGGATTTCAGAAATAATGGGGTCATTTGAAGGGAGGCAGGTACGATACGTCATTTTGCCGTCGTCTTTTGAACAAAATCATAGGATTGACAAGATTCGGCAATCTTTTCGGACACGCCGGGCCAAAAGAAATTTAGAAAGATTCCCTGGGCCGTTTTATTATGGCTGAAGTGGCCAGCCAATAACACATCATGGGTAAGGCGATGAACCTCAGAAACGCGAGAACAGGTGAAACAAAGGGAGCAAGTCTTTGCACCGCCCTCAGTTGAGATAGAACGGTAGATGAGGTTAAATTTAACGAGATATATAAACTATCTTGGGCCACAATCAGCAACTTGAATCTCCAGCTGGGCTTTACCCACAAGGGCTGGAGAGAAGAGCAATTCTTCTGCTTATTTACGAAATCCTTGTCATAAAGGGATGCAAATTCGGGGACATAAAGAGTACATAAAGGCATGGGTGTTGCAATATATTTTAAGGCCTGAGAGCCCGTAAGGACGGGCGACACGATTAGTGGAGATCTGGCAGCTCTGGCCGACCAACGCGGCGCGGAACTTAATGGGGAATTCAAGGACTACACCCAACCGGTGAAGTATTTGCATTCTAGGTAGCAACGAAGCACGAGAAACCGGTTGGTGTGCCCCAAGTAGTCGTGGACTACTGCATACCTATCGTGGTCGGGACTTACTGGAGGAAGCAATTTTCAGACACTATGACGCAGAGGCACCCGAAGCCTCTCACAGGGGTTGACACCGGGCACCCCTACACAGATCCTTCGTCAAATTCAAGACAACCGGGAGAGCTTTTATTAAATAAAAAGTTCACGTGATGTCCAGGGGAATCGTTAGTCAAGACAGAAGCTGGAGTTATTGGGGTAGCAGGTGGTTGAGAGAGAGAAGCATTGATTTGATGGACTTGTTGGATGGGGGAAGAGCGAAGGTGAGAGTTGCTGGGACCGTTGGATTTTACATGATTGGCCACCTCGCACCTGAACCACACGATGGGCTACCGGGGGTAATTGAATGGTGGGGGTTTATTTAGGATGGGCTTAATATCCCTTGGTTCTTGTAGAGTAGGGAATCTAGGTTTGGGGGGACAAGCCACTTTGACAAAATGGGGAGAATTTTTATGGAAGGACTTGGAGAAATTACTCTTACTCTCGGGAGATGAGAGATGCGAGTTCTTGGGGTCCTTCGGATGAAGAGTATGGCTGGATGCGTGTATATCCGCCTCTTTTGGGCATTTCTTGAAGGTAGACGCTCGTCTATCTTTTACGAATGCACGGATTTCGGATGGCAGCGGAGCCAGCAATTTGTCCTTGAGATTCGAATAATTCAGTGTAGCCTCGGCATTAGGAGACATGAAAATTCCCCAAAGATGAATGTTGAGCAAGGGAACTAAGCTGGTGACTCCATTCTCCTCAAGGTCTTACGAATTCACTTCCAAAGTCTTTTTGAAATGCATGAGGTAGGTACTAAAGTCTTTGCCATCCTTGAATAAAGGTAACTTAACCTAAGAGGTTTGAGGGCCCTCATTCCTTGAACTAACAAAAGGGTTTCTACATTATCCCTACTTAGCTTTCGCTCATGTTGACGGTTTCTTTCCCTTCCTTCGGCTTCTCTTTGCTAACAGCTCGTGCGTACACGGAACACTCATCACAGAATATTTGCTCAACGGAAGTTTTTCTTTTTCTAAAAATTATACTAAGATCTACCAAAAAAAAGAAATGCACGCCAAAAAAAGAAATATGAAACACAACAGCAAATATTTAGTCCCTATCGGCTGAAAAGTTTTCCGTCCTCTTAATCAAGCTAGGGCTTTAGTTGAGGGTTACCACCAACAAAAGGAAACCTATCGACTCGCGAGCACATAATTAAATTGGTAAAAAAAATTAAGTTAATAATTAGTTACACAAATTCGAATAACTTTAAGTGAATTTAGGCAACTTCGGTAACAATAATTAAATGGGGGAATATGAAATTTTAAGGGTTCTTAAGTAAAAAAAAAATAACCCAACTATACCTGACACCAGTTTTTAATATAATGATATATATATATATATATATATATATATATATATATATATATATATATATATATATATATATATATATATATATATATATATATAGATATAAATATTTATATATATATATATATATATATATATATATATATATATATATATATATATATATATATATATATATATATATATATATATATATATGTCAAGGGACGAAGGCGTAAAAATAAAATGTCTCTAAAGGGACACACTAATGTACGCAAGATAACCACTAACGAAGCTGCGCTCGGTTACAATTAAATTGGAAAAAAAGGTTAGGACCTTCTACTTTATTTGAGATATTATAGATTGGCTCTTTAAAATTAAATATGTTTTCTGGGTTTGTCTCAGGGGTTAATCGAAAGATAAAAACACCTTGACAAAAATAAACTTTAATATCCAATAATAAGAACAAGGGCATATATAAATATGGAAATAAAATTAATAATTAGTACAACCAAAGAATATTATGACAAGCAAAAGTTAAGGAAACCAGTTCCGGGAAAATATATAAGTGATCCAATAAGTTGGATTGCATGAAATATTTAGCAAGTCTATTGGCGTTACACCAAATGGGGAATTCTTCTTAGAACTGGAAACGAAGCGGTGGGATTTACGAGCAAATGACTCTTTGCTACTTATAGAGGATGAACTAGGGATGAAAAGACCAAGGGCCAGGTCTTTCTTGATTGGATCTCTATGCAAAGGCGTCCATAGAAACTCCGAAAGGGGGTTGAGATTACCTCGGTCTAGGTAGAAGTAATCCCAAAATCGAAATTCGTCTGCAGATGGCAGAAAGTCTCAATTAATTATAGTGAGACGAGAGAAACCCAAGACAATCTTCCGGGATATAAACGGGATTTCTTAATCTTTATCTGATCATAGCGGATTACACGAAGTCAATATTCTGACGAGATAAAAGGGCGAGGGGATCACTTCACGGGAGACAGATACTAAAGTCTGGACGGCAAGAAGCTCGGGTTGTCTCTATCTGCTGAGGATTTGCAGACATCGCTTTAAATAGGAGCCACAACCAGTATCGAGAGAGGGCTTCGCCACGATGGCCTCCCAAGGGGATACCGGGCGCAGCTTAAGCAAATATGGACCTTGATAATTTCGGGTATCGATGAGATGAAGAGAATTAAGCAAGGTTCCCAAGGGATACGGAAGCGGCTTAAGCAAACACGAACCTTCATAATCTTGGGCATCGACGAGACAAACAGGAAATAAGAGGGATTTCCTTCTACCCTAAAAGGGGAATATGTACAGGGCTGCCACCTGCGAGCGTGACAGCGTCATTAAACTGGGGCGCAAACGGTGATAAAGCTGCGTTGATCTATCTGTTTAGAGAAATTCTGTGTGATAACGCACAATTGAGTTTCATGCTTTCACACCTAGGCTTATATAAGATCAAACATAATTGATAAGATCTGAAGAATTTGTTTTTTAATTTTCAACTATGAGAAAGGAGTTTTAATTTTTTGAGATCATAACATCAGAAAATATATAAATTCTTTGTTAAAACATTTAGGCGGATAATTTACTGACTCAACTTAAAAAGCTTAAGCTATTGTGAATAATTTTCGTTGTCTACTTAAGATCCAGTGCGACTATTCATATGGTCTGCAAGTCTTTTTGAGAAAGTGAGGTCTAGAATAAGACATTTTCTTTGATAAATGTTTATGTGTGCAATGTGTTAAGGTAGCTTCGGAAAATTTTTTATTGCGATTTTATTCAGATCTACCCCCACACTTTACTAGCTATTTCTGGGTTGATTTTTCCTAATTATGGCATAAAAATAAGGATGTCTTCTGATTTTTAATGGGAGTTAGCTAAATAATGCATTATTTATACATTAGACGTTTCTTTATCGATCATATATGATTGAATGTATAAATAAATGTATTTCTAGAAATTATATGTAACTATTAAATTTACCCCAACCGTCTTAAAAGTTTTGCATTTTTTGTGACCTTCTTGATTTGGTTAAGAACAACATAATAGAAAATGCGATGTCGATATTTTTATAAATAAGAGGAAAATTATTACCTACTTAATTATTTTCCTCAGGATCATTTTCACATGTTATTTAGAGGTATACTTAGAGTTTTAAATATAAAAAAATCAGGAAATAACATAATAGCAAAGTAAAATAGGTTTAAATAGTTATATAATGTATTATTCTGAAAAAAATCAGGGATTATTAGAATAAATAGAATTTTGAATTAGGAAAATTAAATAGATACTGGATAAAGGAACTCTTCATATGAGTAACTTTGAACAGTCTGATTTACACTGATGAATTCCATATTTAGATATTCTCAACAGAAATATTCTTTGCATAATCCTGGATGATTTACCTAAAGTCGATATGCTTGCCTGTTGTTTGTTTTTTCGTAAACAGCTCTAATTAGGATCATTCTACATCAAATCAGGTTAACGTCTCTTGAATCAGAGTGAGAGTTTTACCCTATTAGTTTAATACCCTTGCTTGGTAATTCAATTTATACTACTCCTTATTTATTTACCGTATGAATATCATTTTCTGCCAAGTAATTTAAAGTGGACTGATCATACTACAACTCATTTAAAAATTGCTGTCTTTATTCTTTACTAAATATTTCCTGACATAATTCTTCTTTTTCTAGGAAAATTTCTTTTTCTTTACGATTTTAAGGTAAAATTCTTTGTAGGTTAAAAATATCTAGAAAGTCGCTGTAATTGAATATCGGAAAATTGACAATAAATTAGGCAATACCTAAAAGTTTTTGGTTACATTTCCAATTTTTTTCAATATTAAATTCAGAAACTATCTGAAATGGTTTAGTTTCATAAACATTTCCTAAAAAAATATAATCTCACTAGGTTCATCGATAGAGATCTCAACATCCGTCGTAGATATTTATGAGATACTTTTCTTGGATATCCAGCTCAAGAGAGGTTTGGAGGATTCCATTTTTTAGCAGAAAAAATGAAATTCATAAAATTAATACAAAACTCTGTAAAAATACTTTTATAAATTTCATCATTTGTATGATTGATTAACTTTCTTTGCCAATCAATTGGGGGCACGTTACTTTTAACCACGATAGCACAATATTACAGTATTACATTTACATGGTGAATTAGGTTATGCGGAAATATTTGCCTAAAAATTCGCTTCATAGACCTTATGGAATCATTCAGAAACATTATAGAAAGTTCAAGAGCAAAGAATTATGAAATTATGCGAATTTAAACATAATTTGCATTAGTAGCTCAATGCTTATTTCAAACTATATATTGTTGTATAGTTAATAAAATATGATACGTTTTTCAGTCTCATAGTTCTATATTTTCTTCGAAAAAGCAGAAATACATTAGATCAGGAAAAACTTTAGTTATAAAATGCTTTGTTATATATTAAATAAAATATAAATGTGTGCAAATTTTTTTTTCAATTTATTGAATTTACCAGTAAATATATATATATATATATATATATATATATATATATATATATATATATATATATGTATATATATATATATATATATATATATATATATATATATATATATATATATATATATATATATATATGTATACTAGCATAGATACTCAGGGAGGTCAGTTATAATAAGTCATATCGCAAAAGTACCAATGCATATTGTTTGAAATTCTTCTATTGTTAAAAAAATATCTTTACTTGCTGGTTATTCTTAATATTTTTTGACTGAAAGCAGATTCAGGAAAGATTTGCACTCACCATATCATATAAATTCCTTTAATTATAACAATTCATTTTTCACTTATCGTGTATGATGTTTTTTATGGGCGAAAATCGTTGGGGGCCGCAGGAACAGATCACGCCTATTTTCTCTCTCTCTCTCTCTCTTTCTCTCTTTTTCTATATATATATATATATATATATATATATATATATATATATATATATGTAAATATTTATATGTCGTAGAATTGCTCATAGTATGGCCAATAATTATTCTAGTCCTTGATCTGGACACACCGCTTTTGTTTTAATCGGGGGTATTAGCCCTATGACTCAATCCTACGATCATATATATATATATATATATATATATATATATATATGTATAGGTAGGATTTAATTCCTACTGAACATGCGAGAGCTGTTTAGAGGCGTGTTGTGCCGTAGCCAGGATTCTCACTATAAAAGTCCTACTTGTTACTGGGGGGAGGTTTGTGATTGTTGAATTCTAAGAGTGCATAAGACAGGTTGGATAAATTAGCCGAAGAGATGCTTAATTAAAGTCTTGCCAAGGGTACTTCAAAAGGAAGGAGCCAAAAATAAACACACGTACTTAAAATAAACTTTCCTTGACACAAATATAATAATTAGCAATAGTTAACAGGCAAAATTAAGGATTAAATATTAAACACTGTAGTTAAGCGTCTAGATTTATAATGACTCAATGGGAGTGCCAATCACGGTTCATTAATTAGGTAATTTAAGAATAAAGAGGAGATGGGTTTACAGATTACCATTAATTGTGATGGATTGGAGAGACGACTACTCAGGTCCAGACAGGGTGGTTCGGGTGGCGTTAACACGAGTTCCCTGGGAGAGGAGGGATAAGACGACGGTTCTCGGCGCTGCTGGCTGCAGTTCCGGTTAGTTCACTCCTAACTGGACGTGACACTAACAAATAATAACTTCCAGTAACTATTGGGATGTTCCTTTTCTTACTCAAGTTACGTTGAGCAACAAAGCGTACTCTTCTAGTCACAGACTCTGCGGGGCGGGATTTACTTCCAGGAACACTTTGAGACAGCGACCAAGTTTAATTGACTGCGCGTTGGTAGTCGATACGTTACGGCAACGACACTCGTTTAACGTGAGGATTACGCGAGTAGATTTGGAACACTGCCTTAGAGGGGTAAACGGCGATGTTATTTATATCGCGGATTGTGGGAAATCGAGAGATAGATCCCATTCACGATAATTTGCTTATCGCAGCGCCTTCTGGACAATCTCTATGGTTGCATAAAGAAAGCAAATAAGATTTAAGCTTCTTTGTGAGATAGGCGTTCTTTCGTCCGACTTCCTGTGGCCAGTTGGGGAAAGGGTGGGGGGAGAGAGAGGGCAGACGAATGTCAACTCAAACGACAAATTTCTTTCGTTCCGACGATTGTCTGGTGGCATGTGAGTATGAACGTTCCATACCCTCACAATATACTAATATATTTACTGAAGAGAAAACAAATTGGGACAGATTTATATGTTAGTTAATATTTAAAAAACTCTAAATCTTGAGGAATCGAAGCAACAGAAACAGCACTAAAACAAAATAAAATATCCAGTGGGTTTAAGAAATAATGTGAAATCAAATATTTGGGTTAAAAAATAGAAAATATAATAAAGTTTAGATAAACTGCCATTTTAATAAAAAAATACCAGCAAAATTAGCACATTAATAAAGGAACAGAAAGAACAACAATAATCGGAGGAAAGATAATTAACAGAGAAAAGGAAAGATCTGGATCAAAGGTGGTTGGCAAGAAAATGTTATGGAAAAATAAAAACTAATTATTTTGTATTGCTTGATGACATCAAATTCAGGCTAACAATTGGTAATCAATCCGTTAATTAGGAAGAAGTCCAGTAATAAGTAAATATTAATTCTCAAACACATTTAAGTTAAAGTAAACTGGCAAAGACCATGGTAAACCGATATAACCTTGATCTTTACCAGAGTAACCATTTGCTAATGATATCCCTCTTTATGCAAATGTGAATATGAGATGAAAAAAAATCCGATCCGGTCATTTAGAATTATTTAAAACGAGTGATATCGAAACAAATCTTTTTCAAAAACTTGAGTGACATTATCTAGCCTGAATACCATAAAGCCTTATCATTATACCGTCCGTCATTGGTAAATGAATGAATACAAAATTATATAAGGCTTAAACATGGGGAAGGAATCTGTGAACACGTTTTGCTATGCTTGAGTCGATGCTAGGTGTTTCCATTGGAAAAAAAATGAAATTAGAATTAATAATTACTATTTATTTTAAGGAAAGTTAAAACTTATGAGCAAAATCACAAGAATAAAATTATTAAGGCCACTTTATGACTTTTTTTCGTAAAAAAAAATGAAATCAAGGAGAAAGGCAATAGGATAACTTCATTTTTATATGTAATATGCTTTTATTTTTAATAGCGAACAATTTAGAAAGCAACATGCACAATATTTAATAAAAAAACATGATCTACACTTAATAAACTTTCTGAAAAAGTTATTGATGAGAATAACTAATATAATAATTCTGGGCACATTTCTGGAAACTTCTATGGATGATAGTTTACAGAGAACCTAGAAATATTGGATACTTAATCATACTTAGAAGGTTAGAAGATCACTTCATAAAAGCAGGTCTTAAAATTTGAAAATAGAAACACTATCATAGCATCACACTCACATGACTCGTACAATATATATTTTCAGTCGGCGACAAGATTTATTATGCGAGGCTGTCTTCAAATGGGAGGAAAATAAACAAATGGAAAAATACCCTCGATAATTGCCTTGTTTCCAAAGAAATATCGTTGCTGCTACAAACATACAACTCTCTCTGTATCCCTCTTTCTATCCATATATATATATATATATATATATATATATATATATATATATATATATAGACAGAGAGAGAGAGAGAGAGACAAAGATATATATAGAGAGAGAGACAAAGATATATAGAGAGAAAGAGAAAGTATATAGAAAGAGACAGACAGAGAGAGAGCGAGATAGAGAGGATGGCCCCGCATTATATAGCGACAGAGAGATTAAACAGGTCTCGTAGGAAATCAGATATTCATATCAATAGCGAGATCTGCGGAACCAAGCTTGGGGAGATGGAAAAAGTTATTAATTTTCTAGGTAAAAGGAAAAAGATATTATTAATCCAATAGCATGTGGCGGTGTCAGTAGGACACATTAAGACTTTGGTTAATGAGCATAAATTGAATATTAGACCACATAGAACATCAAACGTAATGGTAGTACAGGTCGATGAATATGGTCAATTCCCTAAGGTTTATGGAAAAAATTGATATATTCTATTAAATCTAGCTGGCGCCACTCTAATATGGCAAAATTCATGGGTAATCCCATTACACCCTAATGTTCGGTGAGACTATAAGAAAAACATGAAAAAAATACCAAAGAAAGGGCCCAAAATCAAAACAAAAGTAGCAAAATTAAGGGAATATGAAAGCACTCTCTAGCGATTGGTGCAGGTACTCCTCACTCATCCTTGGAGCAAGAATATATGCTATATCCAGTTGCAATTACACTGCTAGTACTGAAATGAGGTATAGCAAAGAGAAGAACAGAGACATCATGCTGCGTGTATTAAATGGTGCATTCCCTTGTCCGGACCCATTCCTGTGTGGTGGGGTCGCCAAACCTTCATACCCTAGATGGGTAGAAAGGGGGCATGCGCCCAGCATGGTCTCCTGCAAAAAGTTATCTAACAGGGAAGGGGAGAAGATGAGCCTACCCAGTTCATTCCATTTGTCTGAGGCAATTGGATTGAAGGAATAAGCCCTCCAGTCCTGATCAGGGAGATACAGGGTTTCCTTCGAAGACAGAACGCCTGCGCATTGGTCCAACAAGACGCTGAATTCCTTGTCTTTTTCGAAGTCTTATCGTTGAGGTTAGTCTTGTTATTCGAGGCACTTCCTACCTCGGCCTAGAAATCGTTGTCTGGCAGGGTGACTTCAGAGGCAGAGTCCCTCCTTGGGAGAATTCACTGTCTCTGCTGCACTTAGCCAAATGTTGGTTGGGGAGTAAGGCCAGAAGCTCCTTTGCTGCTCTACTCCTTTCGAAGGGAAGCTTCTAGGGACCCAGGAAGACAGTCTCTTGACAACTCTCCGGCATGTTACTTCTTGTGAGTCTAACGAGTCGCTAGAGCATCGCAATCATTTAGCTTTGGCAAGACAGTCATGCTCGGAGAGGGGGGAATTAATTTTAGCAGAGGCTAGCCTAAACCCTTTGTCCAAGCCGCTTTAGCAGGGGACAGCACATAGTGAGTATAATCCGTAGAATGATTACAAATTAACCCTAAACCAACGTGCTCGTAGGCACGGAGGTGTTAGGAGAAAATGGTGCTAAGGACTCAGTCCTTAGCCTCGCGAAATGAGAGACAATCAGCAGACTGAAAGGACAAGATTTCATTCCCCAGGAGATATGCAGCACATTGCTTTAAAGAAATGAAGTCCACCTCTTCGCATTTGACACAGTTGACCATATAAGCTGACACGTCATCGTATTAGGCCTTTAAGCATCCTACACAGAAGTCGGCTAAACATGAAAATATGACATTCAATTATAATCGTTCTATCTTTTGCAAAACTATTGATTATATATTTTGTGTCTTTTAAAAGTCCATTAAATTTAATTTTGCAACGGTTTTGTAAAGCGTATTTTTTCATTAATCTTTTATTGTGTTCCTGACAGCCTCTTGAAAACCTCATCGAGCACTACGCTAACACATATAAGAAGAGGTGGTTTTCCTTTATCCAAAGTATTTATTTTATATATTTGTCAACTGAGAACGTGCAGCTAAGGGGACACTTTCTTAACTTTATATTTTGAGAAAATCTAAATATATATTTGTTCATTTCATCCTTTCTTACTATATTGAGAAAAAATCAAGGATGAAAAAGTCAGCCTTCATAATATGCAATTGTCATAACAATTAATATTTTTTTCTATTTATTACTTCAGCATAATCATTGATAAACAGCCCAAAAATGGGATTCCATTGTTAGTTGTAACCAGTAGTTTAGAGATTTGTAATTAAATTGTAGGTTTCTAATGCATGACTGATTGTTGTTTTGTTACATCTTCTCAATTTTGGCGGGTTGTGAGTGTGGATGAAGGAGCCTATTTTGGGACTGCCTGCTTTTGCATAATTTGCCGTTAACGAGGCAGCCTACTTCTCAGCTATATTAAGAAACAAATAACAAAAACAATATAACAAATAACAACGCTCTAAGGGACAAAGCCTAAAAACTAACAAAATCACAAGTGTTCACGAACACATCTTGAGTAAATGAGAAAAGTGGTATTGACACCGCTCGTCCCTGTACTATGACAGATAACATGCGTGAAGATCGCCCATACTGGGATATTCAACAAGAATGTGCGGAACAGTCTAAGGGACAACTCCGTCTTGACAGTAGGGAGCAGGCGAGCGCTCCATCAAATGTCGGTGCGTCCCGCAAGTGTGTCCAATTCGGAGACGACAAAAAGCAACCTGGAGCCGTCGCAGTATTGGGAGTTAGCTCCATTGTATCAGTTTCGGAGAAATCGCACGCAACTTTAAGTTACCCTCGACTGCCACCCATCTTCTTTACCAAGCTCCCCTTTATTTCTGCCATGTAATCGATGTGAGAAATAGCGAAACGCTGGTCTGGTAGCCAAGTCATCGGGGACTCTTTGATGCTTTCACCAGTGTGCTCATTCTCCGCAATTCCTAGAGGACCAACAACTCAACCGAAGAAAATCTCGACATTTGCCCCACGCGCCAATACTGTGGCGTCACGTGTATTGCTAGGCAATGGATGCGGAGATTCCAGTGACCAGGGAGCACTCATAGCGCTTTGTGAGTCCCTAAAACTCACAATACGATCTACGAACAATGAACGTCGCGTTATGTCTCCTACCGAGTGGTTTATTGCAACCAGCTCAGCCATGAAGAAATACGCAGCCGTGCTTACTTCAAGCAGAGGGTATACGGCGTAGAGACCGACGCTCTCTTGGGAATTGGAGCTATCCTTATACAGAGGCACCGTTCAAACATGACAAGAAGTGTGCTCCAAAAAGGTCGAACGCAGAACTCTCGGAGCTGTAAAAGATTTTAGAGCACAAGCGTCGCAAGAAGTAGTCAAAGGTGGTACCCTCCATGATGGTACCCTGGGAAGACTCATGTGCGCCAGTGGCCCAAAGGCTATACCTAGCACTCAAAAGAGTTTCCTAGCCCTAAACTCAAGGAGGTTAGGGTATGACTGGCTTCTCTCAGTGGCATAGGCACCGTCGAGATCAGCTGCGAATGCAGGGAGAGGTTTGGTGACTGTGTGAGGCACCAGTCTCACGCGTACAGGTAAATAATACACTCTTCACGGCGCAGAGCACGTGGCATCGTCACATAATCGATAAGTAGGCTCTCAATGGAAAAAGTGCGAAAGGGAGCGATCTCTACGCGAAGGCCAATGTAGTGGTTAGGTTCCACTTTCCGCAATACATGCTCGGCTACGGATGCATAAAACTCGCATCCATAGTCGAGCTAGGAACAAACAAAGGATCGATTAAATAGAAAGGCAGTAGCCCTATCTGCACCCCAAACTCTGAACGTCACCGAACGAAGAATATCCATGGCTCAAGGACAAAAGACCCTAAGGCTACAAATATAAGCCTCCCAGGTAAGGCCTCGGTCAAATACAAGACCAAGGAAATAGGCCTAGTCAACCACTTCCAGGCGCACTCCATTAAGAAATAATCTGGCTCAGGATGGAGCCGTGGACGGTGGCGAAGTACAGCACCATAGTCTTTTCCAAAGAATACCGTAGCCTGTGCGCTATGGCATAGCGAGAGACGCGGTTCAATGCCTGTTTCAGTGGATGCTCCAGAGGTACATCTGGGCCGCGCCAAAAGAGACCAAAGGTCATCCAATTAGACCATAACGAGCACATCTTCCGGCAGCTTCGTTGTGATGCCGTTGATTCTTGAGGAAAAGAGTGTGACAAAGAGGACACTTCCCCTCGGGACACCCTTTTTCTGCTCCATTTGTGCTGAAAGGGGTCACTCCACCCGTGGGCGGAATCGACGATCTCTCAAAAATTCAGATAAATAGATTGGCCTGCGTCCAGTCACCACCATCGTTTTGAGAGTTTTCATGAAACTGTATCGCCATGCGGTATCCTATGTTTCCTCCAGATTGAAAAGCACCTTCGTTTAGTGATGTCTACGAGGCAAGCACTCGCAGACGGTATTTTCCAGTCGGAACAGAACATCTGACGTGGACGGAAACTAAGGAACTCGCACTGTGCAGGAGACAGATGTCTTCCACTTCTTAGGAAAAAGCTAATCTAACATTTACTAATATTTCCATCAACTTGCTCACTCCGGAGGTTAAAGAGATTGAGTGGAACCAGGCCGGGATAGATTTATCTCTCCGCGGTTTGCGAAATAGAGCACAGTATGAAATCTCCAAGAATCTGGGAGGATACTCTCTACCCAAATCCTGCTGAACAAATATAACAGAAAGGCCATGCCTCGCTTACTTAATTGTCGAAGCATGGCATACGGGACATCGTCTGAACCGAGGGATGTGTCCGGGCACGAAGTGAGAGCGGAATGCAACTCACTCAGAGTAAACCTGTCGTTAAAGGGTTATCCGCCATAGGACTTAAAGTCCAGTCTGTGAACTTCCGCGAAAGCACCGCGGGCATTGAATACTAGCTGAGCAGCATCATGCATAGAGAATGCGGAGAAAGCGGTGGCGAAGAATTCAGTGACAGACATAGGGTCAGAGATTACATTTAACTTCTCCTGGAGAACGCGACTGAGGTCCTGCGAGAACTTGTTGCGAATCGTTTTAAATCAAATCTATACATCTGCTAGACTGGTCTTTCCGTAAGTTAAGACACACATGCCCGCCAAGAAGAGCTGTGGGCGTGTTTCGAAATATACCGGAACCTACCTCTAGCTCTACGAAATTCACCGACAGTGGAGTCGTTTGACCGGCGCTTAGAGCGTATGTAGGCATAACGCTTCTGTTTGAGGGCCGTCTCACAACTAGTTATCTACCAGGGGAGCTGTCGGCGTGCTAAAAAGCCAGACCTTCTGGGAATACTAGTTAGGCCCACGTCGATTAGGTTGCCGGAGAAGAACTCAACGGCCTCATCTAACGACATAAACTTCTCGACTGTGACAGAGAACTCAGTTATTTGCTGAAATGCGGATCAGCACGCCCGTGCTAAGCACCAACGCGACGGTTGTTGGGCGGCAGCGGCCCAGAAATTGATATTTGAATAGGAACGTGCTCACTACCATGGAGGTCATCCAGGCAGGAAAAGTAAGCGGTTCCAGGGTACTGATGCGTAAAGTTAATCATATTCCTCACACCTATCTCCAGCTCGTCAATTATTTAGCAAGGAATTAACCCCTGGGATTAATCGAGTAGTATCCCTAGAAGGGGTCTCTACCGTTCAGATCTCCGAAAAGACAAAGGTCCTTGGCAACTGTGCAACCACGCAGCATAATTCCCCAGGATCGATGTCACCTGGAGGGTGGAATGAACGCGGAAATAAAAGTCTACCTCCCTCATAGTTGCAGCTGCAATACAGCTACCACCTGAAAGGAAGTATGTAAAGCGAAGAGAAGAACGGAGACATCATGCCAGGTGTAAATCGCGCATAATCCAGCTCGTCCCCATATCGTAGTTATGGGGTCGCAAAACCCTAATACCCCGCAAGGGTGGGCTGCAGAAAAGCGACCAGCATATTCTCCTGCAAAAAGAGAGCTATTAGGGAACTAGAGGAGACGAGCCTGCCCTCTAGTTGGCCCCTAGTCCACGGCAATTCTATTGAAAGAATATGCCTTCTAGGTCTAGCACGGAGATGCGTGGGCCTTCCCTCATGGGAATAGTTTTTGGCGGAGTGAATGTGAACCCTTTATGCCATAAGTTCTACCACTAGAGCGCAGGAAATGGGTAGAACCCGCAGAAAGTTTCCGAATGGGCGCGGAAATGACCGTGCTCGTAGGCCTGTATGGGCCATCAAAAGACGATGTCTTTATCAACATTGAGTCATAAGACGTCCCAGGCAGCGCAGGACGCGCAAGGACCAAGTCCTTAGCCTCGCTAAATAAGAGATGATCCTGGGCCTGAATGGCCAGGATTTCCTTCTCTAGAAGATACGCACCCCATTGGCACGAAGAAGCGGGGTGGAGCTCTCCACAATTGACACACTTGGCCACACACGATTTGGACTAATCTTGAAAGGGCTTGGAGCAACTTACACAGACTTCGGGCAACCCAGATTATATACGTCGAGAGGATCGATTAGTATAGCCAAAGTGGTGACAGTCATAGCACCTCCACGGCCGTGGCACGAATTCAATCACGCAGTATCAATACCAACCGACATGCCGTGACTAAGGGACATTGTTACACTCAAACGTGACGAAGAGTGTATGGTTGGATCGTGAAACCCTTCCGTGTTTTCACATCACATTTTCGACCTTCACAGACCCATGTCCGCCAGCTCTAAGGTGATGTCATGTATGAAGTAGTTTACGAGTTGCGTGGTATAAACTACTCCTTTCCCAAAATTCATGGTAGAGCGCGGCGTCACACTTACAGACCTGCCATTAAGTGTCCAAAGGGCGCTAATCATGGACGCATTTGTCACAAGGCTCTCGTTACAGAAACGGGACACATTTGAGTTTCCTTTAATCACAACAGCTAAAGCTCTCATCTGTTGGATCATTTTGCCCTTAGCACCTGGCAAGGTGCTGAGTCCCGTCAACACAGCCGCCACGAAGGAAAATTACCGTGCCCTTTACGGGGTTCTCAATAATGTAGTTGTTTTGAGCCAAAGTTCGACAGTGTAAAGTTGAATATCTAGGAAATGTAAGGGTGAATATTGAAGTAAATCACTATTTAAATTAAATGGTAAACAGAAAATTCGTTATGGGAAAATTTTATCTCGGAAAATTCGGTTTTCGCTTAAAATGCTTTTATTTGCTTTTAATGAAATAATGCTTGTTCTTCTTTCAGATCAAGCAAAGATACCGAGGAATCTATTTAATTCCAAACTTACGTTTCTTATTTATTTTATTTGGGTCAGTCAGGTCAGTTCAATCACATTATTATGAATTGATTTTTAAATTGTGTTAATCCTTGGGAACAGATAAGAATTAATTTAGGTTATAGAGGATAGGATAGTTATGTCACTATCAAGATAGTTCTTGAAAAGCAATGTCGTGCAAGTTCAACGTTCTATATTATGGCTGCTAAGTATTTTAAAAGTGAGAAGGTAAATAAAAGTTAATTGAGAACTGAATTATATTTTATTTCCATATGCTTAGTTTTGATAAGAAAAAGAAACTTTGCCGCTGTGAGATACGTAATAACTGTCATGCTCGCGTGCATACAGAAAACAAATCTGTTAATCCTGTTAATATTAGAAGGCTCAATAAACATGAACATGAAAACTAAAGCGAATAAAAGCACTGCATCCAGCAATAGAACTTGAATTTCAGAAACAGAAAGTAGTGTTGTAGAATATGTAAATTATAAAGTGTCAAATTTGCAAACGGTTTCAACAGATATTACTAATTGGCGCAATAAATCTTTTGGTATATCGTACTTGCAATGTGACACTGGCTTCAATGGCGAAAAGAGAATCTTAATTTTTGCTTGGAATGAAGGCCTTGAAGATTTGATGAATGCCTCACGTTTAGGAATGGATGACACTTTTAAATCAGCTCCATCTATATGGTATCAGTTGTTCACTATTCCTGCTGTTTTTTTGCTTGACAAGACTAAAGGATTAAAAGGCCCTATAATTACTGCTCATATAGGGATCAATTTTTGAATTATAACTTAGTTTCTTTTCTTTACTGATTGCCTACAACCATTGTCTGAGCAAATCTATGTGATAGACACCGGATTCACTTGCATCGTCGTCTCAAAAATGTTGCTCTTCCCAGTGAGCCCCGACTAAGATAAATTCAGGTAGTCCCTGACTAATTGGGGTGTGCAAATCGGTTCCACGTGGTCTGCTGCTATCTCGAATGTAAATACTTTTTATTGTAGGGCCGAAATTATAGCAACTTCCAGCTCTCCCCTAACCCCGTTGCACATCCCGTTATCATGAGGGCCCAGTCGCTAAAGGAATCAGCGCCCCCCATGTCATTAAACCCCCTCATGCACCAGAATCTGCAGCTTTTCAGAACGAAACATTTCCAAGCACTCAGAAGGAGTTTCTCCTCTAGTCCTTGTTGGAAAAACCTAGAAAGAACTAACGAGGAATGGCCGCGGTCAAAGGAAGCTCGCCTACCTCGAGAGTGACGGACTCCTTTTTTTGCTCAAGTTAGTCTGAGAATAAATCCACAACTAGTTCTTTATGTATTTCCCGTTCGCATGTTCCCCAAGTCCTCCGACATGCCCACGATGGATTACTGGCTGTTCATTTTAGCCACAATAAAACTGCTCAAAGAATTTTTCCTTATTTCTTGTGGCCCGGTGCTGCCAAAGGAATTGCAGAGTTTTGCAGGTCGTGCGGCATTTGTCAAAAGACTACATCAAAAGGGCGAATACCACCTGCTTTCCCTCTAGAAGATCCCAATTGTCTCAGAGCCATTCTTCAGAGTGGTCATGGACTTGATTGGCCAAATTCACCTCCATCTAGCGGCGACATTTCTCGAGGCAGTCTCCATTAAAAGGATAGATAAGGTGACATGTGCGGAGGTCCTGATTTATATCTTTTTCCGAGTCGCATCCGGAAGGTGATCTTGTCAGACAGAAGTAGACAATTTACCTCTGAATTAATGAAATGCGTTGGCAAGCTCATTATAACCAAGGAACTATTCACCACCCCTTTTCACCACGCCGCTAACGGCGTCTGCGAAAAATTAACTGTTACATTGAAGACTATTTTGAAAAAGTTGTGCCATGCCCAGCCCTAAGATTGCATCAATACCTGCCGGCTGCCCTCTTTGCCTGCCGAGAAATGGCCCACAGAACTTTATGATTTGTTGCATATTAAATAAACATTTTGCCATTTTCCGCCTGAATTAGGAGATCAAATCCTCCTATTCTTACTTGTTAGACCTTAGTAATTGCCGGGAAAAAGGGGCAGATATAGCATACAGAAATACGGACCTAAACTTGGAAAAAGTCTAGGACCTATTTTGACGTTACTTCAAAAGAAAGGCGATTCCAACCCGGTTACGAGGTACTGCTCCTCCTACCTTCTGAGAAAAATGAGGTATTGTTTCAATGGAAAGGCCCCTACCCAATCCGAGAATCACGTAGCCCCGTAGATTACCTAATACTAAACCCTTAAGTTAAAAAACTGTTTTATGTGAATATGCTTAAGCGTTACCACCGGCGCGCCTGCATTAATAATATAATTGCCCTTGATGAAGAGGCAGTAATGGAAGCCTCTTATCCAGCTGAGCGTCTAACCTTAATTCAAACCGTATACGTTGAGTCTGTCCATGACTACCCTCTCCCTTCGCTTTCCGGTGTCCGTGAAATCTCCGCCTTGGAACTCGCCTTAGATCCCCAACCGGAACCTTCTTAAAAGACGCAATTGGCTCTTTTCTTTACCGAATTCGCAGATGTTATCTCCATTAAGCCTGGCTGCGCTATCCATTTTGAGCATGATATAACCCTAACCACTCAAGAGCCTTTCCGCTCTAAACCATACCCCTTGTTCTATCACTTGCGTTCTGCTTTTAACTCCGAAGTAGAAAACCTTCTGAAATTGGGAATCATTGAACCCTCCACTTCAATTTATTGCTCCCTATTATTATGGTCAGGAAGCAGGACCAGTCTTTTCGCATGTGCGTATATTTGGGAAACTGAACGCAATTACAGGCTTTGACGCTGAGCCTATCCATTTAATAGATCAGAACTAAATCTATTGGAAGATGCTAAGTTTATTTCGGAGATAGACTTGTGTAATGCCTACTATTAAAAGCCCCTTAAGGCTAGTGCCCGCAAATACACTGCATTTCCCTCAGAAAAAGGCGTTTTCCTTTTGGATTAGTTACTGCCTGTAGTAACTATAATCGCACGATGCGCTGGATACTAGATGGGCTGAATAAAGTCTCATTTTACTTTTATAACGTTTACGTGGCCACTCGCACATGGGACCAACATCTACTCTCCCTTCGCTACTCCTCAGTAGGCTTCGTGAACACAGCCTTTCTATAGTACCCAGAAAGTGCCCATTTGCCTACGTCACTAATAAATATCTTGATTTCCACATTGGTAAAAATCAAATGGCACCCCAGGAAGAAAAGGTGACGGACATCGCCGACATGCCCCTTCCGCGTACTAAGAAACAATCACGCTCCTTTCTCGAGTCGACTGCCTTTTACAGGAGCTTTGTACCAAATTTCGCCGCTTTAGCTTCCCCGCTTAGTTCCCTGCTAAAGAAGCATTCCCCGAACCCCTTGTCTGTACCACCAAGGCGACCGACCAATTCCAACAGCTGAAGGAAAAACTAACGTCAACTCCTGAACCCGAGCAAAACGTTTGAAATTCGAACGAATGCCTATAGTAAAGGCATCGCTTGCGTTTTGTTTCAGCATGAACAAGAGAGCAATAGTTACTTCATTGCGTTCGTCAGTCGGAATCTCTCGTCTCGCGAAAGGAACTATGTGGTAATAGAACTTGAGGATGTTACGACTGTGTGGAGCGGGCAAAAAGAATTCGTGATCGAAACCGACCATCGCCCATTGGTTTATTTAGAAAATTGTAAAAGCCAGAACGTAAGGCTTATGCGATGGAGCTTACTTCTAATGGAATATCAGTTCACAATTAGGAATATAAAATGGACCTAAATCTGTATTGTCGACAGTCTAAGTAGGAATCCGATAGAGGATCCTCTCCCTGCAAAGTAAATGGTGTTAAGCACTGTACTCCCGGGTAGATAATCGAATCTGTGTACTCGCCCCTATTTTATCATCTAGGACTTGGTCCTATATGTGTACATTTTATGCTCTTTAGTTTGTCTGTCTATTATATATTCCCGTTATCTTTTTTGTCTTGAATATGGTTCCACTACCCTTGACCAGAATGAGTCTATATTTAAATTATTTTTTTTGTACGACATGCATTTAACTATTTCATCTATTTATGTATTTTTTTGCTCGGTCGTTAACATCGATACCTCTTTTTAAATGTACCATGCGCCTGGAATTAAACGAAAGCCATTCTTTCATGTGGTGACCGCTATGCCGTGTAGATTCAAATTCAAATGTCCGCTATTATTGTACAACTGTATACCCAAGTCAAAATATTGCCCATATCCGATCCCTCCATGTTCGGGGATACCCTTTTCCCTCCCCTAGGTATCAGGAAAGTGTCATCTTCTAAAATGGAGGCGTGTTAGAGGATGTCCCTCGAATGACCAGCTTAAGAGGAAGCTCCTCGCAATAACCCTTTCAGCCCCTTCACTTCAAGCGACTTGCTTTTTGGCGTGGGAATTTTAGAATCATCGCGAAGAAAGCAGGCTCGCGCTGAGTCGCCTGACCCGGCTGTTTTTTCTTATGCTGATGCATCTAACTCTTTTTCTTCTAGGATAAAGCAAAATCTTTACCCCCATGCATCACAGGCATTTTCTTTCCCCGTGAACGCGACCGTACAAGCTCAACCCCATATCCTGAGGCCATCTTCGCTCTCTGACCCAAGGTGTTATCTGCAAATACATTTGCATAATCTGAAGTCGAGAATTCTCTGGGGACGGCAATACTCTGCGGCCTTTTAACGGACCAGTCACCTGTCTATTTAACTCTGCGTCCACCAATCCTTCACAAGATTGAGATTCTGCCAGTCCGTCTGTTCAGACAGTTCTATGTTTCTCCGCGAAGTCTCGCAACTACTTTTTAAGTCATATCTTGCCCTTAAGATCTCACCAGGAGAACGCCATTCGTAAAGCTTTGGTCCCTGTTTAGAGGAAAGCTTACGAGCCACTTTCTTCGCTGAGAACTGTGCGCCCCACTCATCTTGCACCCGCCTTCAAGACTCCCATTTTCCATGTCTCAGAATCCCTTCCGTACCGCAGAGCCTCCATCTACGAGTCCTCCTCATCAGAACTCACAGAAATATCCATTTGAAGACTTGCGACGTTAGTCTTCCCCCTCAGAACCACTCTAAGCTTCAAGGTAAACCGATTTTCTGTTTAATCCTCTAATTACAAACCCCGTCATTCGTCAACTACATCCACTTTTGAATTCACTTCCCACTCAAATTTAAATGATAACCATTATTCGAATTACCGTCATATTGTTAACTGTCACGGTCAATTAACTATCATTATAAAGCAAAATTTGTTCCCCTTTTTGTAATTATATATTGCCCCGTTTATTATATATATATTAAAATTATATTTTGTGGTCTTGATCTATATATATCCTTGACCTGCAACTTGGCAAGCCATTAGATAAATCCCGGCAATTGTAAACGAACTCAATTTTAAGGAGGTGGCCTTCCACTCCTTGAACTGCTCCAAAGCCAATCGCAGGCGGCCTCGGGTCGTCTATATGCCCGTTCATGTGTATACGCTCTTACTCTGAACTTGTTTACACTGTCATACCTCGATATATACGACCCATGAAAATTTATAAAATAATGGGATACGGTTTTCGCTGCATAAAAAAAAGCATCTAATATGTCTTCAAAAGTTGAAAGTTTGAATGTTTCCAACTTATTGATGTAAAATCAACAAAGAGACTTTCAAGATCCTTTAATATTGAATTGCATGAAATTTTTGAAAAAAAGTTTTTTGATCGTCTTTTAAATATTCGCTGTTTGAAGCCCTCTTGTATAAAAATTTAAAGGCGCTACTATATCTTATCTTAAGTAAACTCTTGTATATTTTATATAGTAAATTAACTTTTTTCCAATAAAGATGGTCTATAATTCTTCTGTTCTCCATTCTTTCATTTGTCTATTGACCAAGAAGATTTAACTTCAGAGAAATCTTAAGGACCCCAGATTTTAACAATATTTATTCTTCCAGATGTTATTTTTCTGGTAATAACTGAAACCGTTATACAGGCATCACAAAATATCAGCACAATGGAAGTTGTAAATAAAACTCATATAAAATTAATAAATTTTCTCATCACAGAAATAAGTATGTTTTTCTGAATGCATTTTATGCCCTAATTGGAAATTTCATTTAATTTGGTTTTGAGAACCTGGAGGTTTATAAATTTACAGATTTTAATTTTTAAATATATATATTTGGAGGAAATATATAGGTGCAAAAATAAACTTTATTCAAATAATTTATTTGTAAGAAATGTCAAAATAGAATTTACCTAAAAAAATAATTCAACATTTTCATAATGGCTGAATCTCGTATATTGTATGTTCATGAATGCATTGCAGCTCTGATTTTCTTTAATAAATTTGTGTGTAATTGCAACAAAATGGCATCTAACAATGATATGCTATAATTTTTCCATCAAAAACCTTTGATAGCGATTTTCTATATTTGGAATTTTTTTTAACCAATAACGGCAGAGCCAATTTGCGATATACATCTATATAAACTGTAATACAGGCAGTGTATTTTAAAATGCAGCCGGTAGTCCATTTTTGGTAGTAAGCATCAAGGTTTTCTTAACCATATTACATATGCAGACGAGGTAATCTCTCCTAAAACTTTGTACCTTTTACTTAAATCCCAGTAAACTTTTAATTAGAGTGGAAAACTTAGCGTTTTAAACTCAATTTCCTATAAAATCTCCAACATTTCTAGCGAACAAAATTTTTCTTCTTTGAGGAAATGTATAAGGAAGAGATCGTTTGGGGATTAATAAAATGGACAGGAGCTGATAAAACCTGACTTCGCCAAATTAATTGGGAGAAAGAATAGATATATCACTCTGCCATTAGAGAGAGGATCCAGAATGACTAGTGACAAACGATAGAATTAGACCTTAAATAAAATAGGGACAAACATTATCAGACCACCACAAATAATTAATTAGAGTAGCATAAAATTCTTGCACAAACCTGAAGAACGAGTTAGTCTACTCTCCTGTTCAAAGTAGTTTTCACGGATAGTGAAATGACAAACAAAATTACGAAAAACGATCTGTTCGTGCTCAACATCCAAATTTGAGCAGAAACGAGGAGCGGTCAATAGGTTTTGCCATTCGGATATAAGGAAACGATTTATAAGGAAAACTGTTTTATTATTTTTCAATATAACTACCTTCGCCTTCACTGCACTTGCGCCACTTGTCCCTGAGGCTTTGAATTCCCAACAATCAGAAATCTTCCGCCTGCTGTTCAATCCACTCCTGGACGGCAAACAGCACATCTTCATCGTCCCCAACCTGGCGTTCACGCAGTGCAGCCGTGAGCTGGCGGAAAAGTAGTCGCTAGGGGCCAGATCTGGAGTGTAGGGGAGATGGTTGAGCTACTCAAATCCGCACTAGCGCAGGGCAGCTTGTGCAACTCTGGCCTTGTAAACAGGGGCATTGTCGTGGAAGAGCAGGACACCACGTGTCAACTTGCCGCGCCCTTCTGACAGCTGCACTTCTTCAACGCAGCCAGTTCCGTGGCGTAATATTGTCCTGTGATGGTTCTTTAACGAGGCGCATAGTCCACTATCAACACTCCTTCAGAATCCCAGAAGATGGTGGCCATAAACTTTTCGGCTGAGGGTTGGGTCCGGAACTTGATGGGGGTCGGAGAACCCCTGTGCTACCAGGCTATGCTTTCAAACTTGGTCTCGGGATCCCAGTGATGGACCCAAGTTTTATCACCTGTCACTATGCGTGACTCGAATCCCGCCGGGTCTTGGTTTTCCAGGAGAAACAACTCCTCTGAACTTTGACGACATTAAAGTCGATCATAGCGCGTGAGATTTCGTGAGGTTTCTAGGGACCCACCGTGCAGAGACTTTGGTCATGGCCAAATTGTCGTGGATGATGTTGATAACACTTTCATGTGATATTTTAAGTTTTCGCTAGATTTCTTCGACCTTCACCCGTCGATTTTCAAGGATCATCCTCTCCACACAGGCCACATTGTCCTCGTTGGTCACGTCAGACGGGCGTCCTGGATTCGGGGTCATCTTCAAGAGACTCACGAACATGCCGGAACTGCCTATTCCAGCGAGCCATGGTTGCCTAGGAAGGGGCGGTGTCACTGTACACTGCAACCATGCGTTCATGGATCTCTTTTGCATTGTTGCCTTCCTTGGTAAAAATTTTGATCACTGCGCGGTGCTCAACCTTTTCCATTGTTGAAAAATTTGTGACTGACGATCTGCGATCCGCTACTGCTTCTTAAATAGACGAGGCACAAGCGTGCGGCTGCAGGTCCTGACTTGTCATAACTTGTGCTAACACCCCCACAAACATCTATCCCCATTCCTCTGTTTCGCCCTACCGATTCGCTTCAACTTATTTCCCGCCCCTCGTAATATATACGCAAAAAAGTAAAGATGTGTCAAGATCTTTTCTAATCATTGCGCACAAAAACCTTTAAACATATGTTCAGGTGACCATTTTGTGGAGGAAGGTTACTTCGAACAATAAAACGTGCCTTAAATTCTGAATCCTCTCCCGCGCACTAGTAATGAACTACTCTAAAAGATTGTGGCTAATAAAGCTAAAGTTTACCTTAAAAAACAAGCTTAACAAAAAGATCAAATTCCACCTATACAAAAGTAGCCAAATCTACTATTACTGAGGTTAACTAAGTAAGGCAAAATATAACAATACTTCAGGGAGTATGATCAGATCTATTCGTATGCATAATTAAATAATAACTGGCAAACATTAATAAACCAGCAACATTCCAGAGACGTTTAATATAGTTCTTGCTAAGCATGGTTTTAAAGAAATGTGTTTACCAGAGAAATAAGAATCTTCAGGCATATTAAAAATGGAAATCCTTAAAAGGAAAAATAAGGTCACCATGACAATTAAGAAAAAATAAATGATGAAAGTTGATCCAGGCAAAGAAAATACTAAAACATCCTTAAATGAGACCGGAGGAGATAGAGTAAAGATAGACAACTAAATAAGGAATTTTATGCTAAGCTGATGATCTATGTGAGTATGGTAATACAACTCCCACGAAAACTAAAACAAAAAGATGCGGAACAGCCACTCAAAAAAAGTAGTGTAAATGGTCATAGAAAGGAGACCTCTGGGAATAAAATAGAAAAACACTTATATTATGATGGTTAAATAAGAACTTACCAACGGATGTGATATCTCTATTCTTCTCATCGATCGATGTCGACATACTGGTCCCTTAAATAAAGAATGCCTTTAACAATTATGGATTAGATGCAAACAAGTATAAAGTGGTTTTGGGAAGGATGATTTCTATAGAATACTTAGCGTATCCATGACAAGAAAGAAGAGCTAAATTCGTGATCAACGAGTTCGAGGGACAAGAATTTGAGTTGGAAATTATCTTCCTTAGAAGAAATAAAGATTACAGGCTAGGTTAGTAGAACTGGAAATAGGCAACAAAAAATAATTCGAAATATTTTAAAAACGAGAATAAACAGCTAATAATTTTATGTAGAATGACTATAGTAGAGGTAGGTATACATCTGAATGAAAAGATTTACTTCAGAAATAATATCATGATCTTATACAAGACACGTACCCAAGAGAAGAGAGATAACAACTCTCCTTTCAAATATTTTTTCACGCCGAGAAATAACAGCTAAATCAAACAAAGTTTTATCGATGTACCTGGAAATGGCAGCACAAACTTACCCTCAAATATACATTCCAAGGTATCTAAGAACAAAGCCATTTACCAAAACGAGAGAATTTTACGAAAAGGTCAAACTATAAGCAATATATGCGCTCCATGGAGAAGGACATAAGAAAGATGGAGCAAATAACCAAATTCATATATGTTTGTAGATCACATCTACATCCAAAGGAAAATCACAGGAATCCTCTACACAAAGCAAACTCAAATATTGAAGAAAGAAGAGGACTCCATATATACGGGAAATATTTAGGAGGAAAAGGAAGACGATACATACATAGGCAAGGAAACAACAAAACGAATAGAAACAAGGGATAATATTACAGGAACTCATACGAGACCAATACTGATAATTTTTAAAAAAGTTGAACAATTAAACACAAATTAGGATCCAGTAAACAAATGAAAATAGAAAAATGAAACAGACTAGCAATAAAATTACGTCTTTTAACAGTAGATAGAACCCCGAATATATTAACCAATTTGATCGAAGTTTATGGAAATTTAAGAAAACTAAACTGGAAAATCTTAAACAAAAGTAGCATGGAAACAACCGAACTAAACAAAGCAGCTACAACTTAACACAAAGCAACAAATAGATAGTTAAAAGGCATAAATGCCATCATGCATTAAATCCTAGAAAACATAATTATAAAGGCGTTGAGAACAGTCAGCTTTCCCGCAAACGAGCCAACGTGAGGAATCTAAGACCGGCGAAAAGGAAGTGTAAAAGATTAATCTTGGTTCGGATTACATTTTAATCCGTAGGTCTCCCATCTTCTAGGCATAGAACATATTCCTTTCTTTACCCAAGACTACAAAGGTATTTCTATTCCTGACACCTCCCTCAGTTCTACCTCTGTTTTTCAATTCTCCTCCTCCCATTATTTAGCCTACCACTCATCGCACTCACCAACACTCATTTCTTAATCGAGTCGCATTGAGCTATGGGCCAGAATTGAGAAGTCTCTCCAGGCGCGATTAGTTTGCAGGCTCATTTTAATTCAATTTCCCCCCCCCCCTCGAAAGAGGAAGTGAGAAAAAGGGAGAGGGGGAAAGACGCCTAAGGTTTAATTCTCCCCATTAGCAAAAACATTAGCAACGGAGAAGCAGCTGAAGCTCTCTTCATACAACTGTTCTCTGCTTATTTATTTTCGAATAGTTGTTGCTATCCGAATATTCACATTGATGACAGGCAAACGATTTGATGCCTAATATATAATTATATATATATATATATATATATATATAATTTCAAGCCAGCCATCCTGCTTCGACCCATACTTGCTTCGTATTCGCTTCCAATATATAAAGTCGCGAAATACTTGGTCAATCTCCTTTCCTCCTTAGCACAAAACCAGTATACCATAAAAAATATTTATTCCTTTGCTCAAGAAATTCTCCGACAAAAGTTTGACGCATCCAAATTTCTCGTAAGCTACGATGTGTCCTCGTTATTCACAAGCATACCAGTTAACCAAACAATATATATTATTTTAGAATCTGCAGTCAGAATTGCAGCTCTTTCCACAACTTTACAAGAGACAAATTCAAACAATTTTTACAAATGGTGTTTAGAGAGGGTATATTTTCGTTCGATGGAAAAATTTATCAACAGTTAGATTGTGTAGTAATGGAATTGAGATAATTAAAAAAGTGGTACGCCTGGTCCTGGCTATCAAAATACTGCACAGCAGTCGTCTATAAATCTTCTGTAGAATAATGGCTTGAGTGACGAAGGGCTTAAGATATCTTTATGAAAGATTTCGAGAAGACCCTATTTCAAGCTTGCCCTTCGTCACTCAAGCCATTATTCTACAGAAGATTTATAGACGACTGCTGTGCAGTATTTTGATAGCCAGGACCAGGCGTACCACTTTTTTAATTATCTCAATTCCATTCATCCTAACATTAAATACACTATGGAAACTGAAAAAGAAAATTGTCTCCCTTTTTTACACCTTTTAATTAAAAAATCAAATCAAGGCTTAACAACATCCATATATAGAAAACCTACGTTCAATAATATAGGTACAAATTTCTATAGCTTTTGCAACGTATCTTACAAACTGAGATCCATCTGGAGCACGCATCTATCATGGCTTTCACCTGTTATCTTCATTCTCTCTAATCCCTAAAGAATTTAAATTCCTAAGATCTTATTCCAAGAATAATTGCTATGCCCTGTCAGTAGTAAATACCCTTATTTGTAAATTTTTAAATTCCCAATATTTACCTCCCAATCCTTCCCCCAATTTTTCTAAAGACTTAAAATATTTTATTCTTCCATAAATGGGTCCCGTTAATAGAGAATTCAGAAGAAAGTTTTCTAAATTATTTAAACTCTATTTTTACTATAAAAATTTCAAATAAGGATTTGTTAACAAACTGAATATTGGTAGTTGGTTCAGTCAAAAGGACAAACCTCCTCTAGGGATGCGCAGTCATGTTGTTTACGAATTTACTTGTCCTCGGTGTCTCCAAGGAAGATACATAGGCAGCACGATTCGCTCCCTGAGAGCAAGGTTCTCCTCACACATGGGCATCAGCGCCCGTACAAAAAAACACTAATTGTAAAGAACCATCAAATGCAACGCGGATATAACTATAGATAATTTTACAATAATAGATCAAGATAACAATAAGCAAAGCTTATGAATACTAGAATCCCTTTATATAAAATTCCGTGTCACTAGTCTTAATTGTCACTCGTCCGATGCTCCCCTACTTATGACATAATTCTACTACCAATAAAATCTTATCTATGTGTACTTCAATTTCCCCTCCCCACTTCTTTCTGGAGTCAGACCAACCATGGTGAGTGTTTTGATGGTTCTCCCTTGTATTCCTCTAGGATTTTTAATATCCTAACTCATTATAAATTATGTATTTTCTTAGGTTTTGCATTATAGGAAAATAGTCTCTCTTTTTTTAGATATTTTTGTTAACACTCTTAATATTATAATTTCTAGACAATTTTTTTAATATTATAATTTATTGTAAATTATGTATTCCTTTTTATCATAGAACCCGAAGATGAGCGGAAAGCTCGAAACGTTGTTTATACCCACTAAATGAAGATGAATTTCTCCGCATTCTATATACTCTCATTCCTGGTGAAATTAAACTCCATTGATTATATTATATATATATGTATATGTATATATACATATATACATCATAGGCGACTTCAGGGCATCAGTGTCATTCGGGCTCATTACAGATTTCGCATAAGACACATAAATAAAATAAAGTTAGAGATGTAATGCACACCAGTCTTATATGGGGACTTTATTTATACATGACTCCATTCGTCTTGGCTTGATGGTAAACCCGTATAATATCGTGTCCTGCAGCTCCTTCTTTTTTCTTCAAGTCGTTCAAAATGATTCTGCCAAATGACTTATTTATTATTTCTAAGTTAAGGGTAAAAATAGAGCAACCCTGTAAAACACAAATGATCTGTACACGCAGACGCACATAATAACAGCAATCAAATAACCACAGTGACGTGCCCAACAAACACTAGCCAGAGACCGGTCTGACTGTCGCCTGTACTGTACTCTTAACAAAAGATGCCAGGTAGTCTTTTACACATACTTACCAGGCTCGTTCATATTAACCTAAATTGTTGGATAATCTTTAGTTCCTTTAAGAATAATTTAGAACTGAAACCTCTTCTAGGTTAGGATTTAAATTCTGATTTCTATAGATATCTATTGTTTCAAGGAAACAGTGAATTTTAATTAATTTCAACTTTGACTGTCGCCTGCACTGTACGCTTGACAAGAGATGCCAGTTTATCTTTTACACAGACCTACCAAGATCGTTCATATTAACCCAAGTTGCTGAATAATCTTTAGTTCCTTTAAAAATAATGTAGAACTGAAACCTCTTCTAGATTAGAATTTAAAATCTAATTTCTATAGAAATCTATTGTTTCAAGAAAACAGGGAATTTTAATTACTTTTAACTTTGACAATTATAGATAACAACTCGGGCTGTAACTTTTGTGCCTGAGTCAAGCGCGTGTGAACGATGCCGAGAGAACCTCTGCTACGAATAATTATTTTTGACACAGGGCACCACTAAGACGACCGTCATACGCTGAACAAAAATATATTAGCTGCAACGAGGCTCAATAAAAGTAGCCCAAGTTATTGGGTGCAAATACGTACTTAAAGTTATTGTTGGCAGAAATGAAATCATGTGGCAAATACACATTCACTTTACTAAATTTATACTCGGGCTAAGCCCGAACAACCCCTAAAGTGCCGGAGTGGCCACTGAAATACATATATATATGTATATATATATATATATATATATATATATATATATATATATATATATATATATATATATATATATATATATATATATATATATATAAATATATATATAATTTTCAATAAGAAAACAATGGCGAGAAGTCGACATAAATCCAACATCAAAAAATCTTTATTAAGGATTGAGTAGTGCGATGTTTCGACCCTTTAGGCCGGTTTTTCCTCTCCGATTTGCATCAGCATTAGAACATGCTTCTATAAGAGAGGACTCGATTAAATGGCAAACAATTCCATCTTTGAAAGACTTCGAGATTTGGCACTCCAACTCAAACCCACTGTCACTACGTAACTCTGAATCTATTTATAACAAAACACTATCTCCCTCACTCAATTCTGATTCCTCTTCTATTACAGTAAACATCCTTTAAACAACCATTACTAGCTAAACCCTTATTTTCCCGTCACCTCACCACTACCAAACAATATTCTCACTGGATATCAAAGATTCCAAATATGTTTCTCATTTGATCCGTTTGGTTTTCTATTGATATTTGTTTTGTTGTTTGTTAAGCTTTTTATTACCTCGATTTTTAGTTGTTTTTTTCTGTACAATTTTACTTAACTTGTTTCCTTAAATCGTTGTATTTTACTCTCTTCTAACTATAATTTTATTAGTGGTGAACACTTAAACCTACTTTGTATATTTGTATATCTTAATCTGTTTTCTAGAGCCAGAAGGTAACCGTAAGGTCTAAACTTTGCACTACTCAATCTTAATAAAGATTTTTTGATGTTGGATGTAAGTCTACTCCTCGACAATTGTTTTCCTCTTTAAAATTAAATTAAGGCTGCACATTAATTATGGAGTGTGAGTCTAAGATCGTTGACTAAGCTGTTTACGAAGAGGTTATGGGAATGAAGGCGGTATTCCAATTGCCCATCTGACAAATTGTAATTGGAAATTTCTCCTATTAATATAGATTTTACTATTTTTCTTTTACGGAAATCTTTACAATTATATATAATAAAAATTCCTATAAACCTAATTGATAAAATACAATTTAAATAAACAAGTAGAAATTTGAAATAAAAGCAAACATATAAACGGAAAAATCTGCAGCTAAAATAGTTATAAATCACCCCTAAAAGTATGACGATGATTCTTAAATCTACATAATTAAATTTACAGGAACAGAAAAGGAATTCAAATATTTAAATATTGAATTAATAAAAAAAATATACAAAAAACTGTAAACAACTAAAAAATGCTTTATTTTAGGTAACTCTTTATCCAAAATGTGAAACAGGTCTTTAAAAAGATTTCCTTATTCCAATTTAAAATGGCTTTGTGATTATTTTAATTGTTTTTTTAATTATATATATATATATATAAATATATATATATATATATATATATATATATATATATATATATATATATATATATATATATATATATTTATATATATGCATATATATTCCATTAAACGTAGGAAAACACAAGCAATATGTTAGTTTTATAAGACGAAACATAGATGAATTAGAAGACAGGGAGAGATGGCAAATGAAATTAAATATTAGTAACGCTTTTACCACTCAATGAAATTGATTATTGGGCGATGTTCAAACCTATGACATCCTTTTTTTCTCGCATGCATTTTTAAGCATCTAACTTGTCTTGTGTACATATATTTTGATTTCCCATTTAAATATATATATATATCGTTTCCGATTTCAACGAAATTAGAGTTACATCAAGTGTGGTTTCCCGATTCAGGTGCACTTCCCAATTGCTTCCATGCGCTAAGCAAATTTTAGGAAGACCTCGGAAATTTGACGAAATTAGATAAATGAGGGCTAAAGTTTCATTATGCATATAACTATGAATATAAAAGTAAAATTAAGACAAATCAATATAAATAAGTTAAATACGCTCCAAACAATCCAAAAGTATTAATAATCTAATATAAAAATTGGTCAAAACCTCCAACAGAAGCAATAAAAAACAAATGTTCAAAGCAAATAAAGCTCTCTGCAAAAGTACAGTAACAACAAACTGATATGGTAAGCAGTTATTAAAACATTTATTTTTCCTGTTATGTTTACCCAAGGATGCGACACTTGAGAGCTCTTATGCTCGCCCACTCTTTGGTGATGACCCCCAGTCTCTGCTTCATTGTAGGCTGCCTAACGTCATATTCCGACCTCTTTCTGCTTGTTTAAGAGAATTTTCAGTGAATTCCATTCGGAACAATGACTTAGCCTGTTCATATCTGTAGAATTCTTGCACTGTAAACCTCTTTAGGACCAGTATGTAATCACACAGTAACTCTTTGTAATTCTATAATTTTATGGTGCGATCACAAACAATGAGGAAGACTCAACACAACTGGTTTTCATTTTGGCCCTATGTATTATTGAATCTACTACTCTCCTGGCGTCATCCAGATTGCCAAGTAGCCTAGTTTTAATAACAACAACAAACTCGATTGCCCGGACCATTAGATATGTTCCCACTAGCATGTGGTCATGTTGTCATGAAGATATTCTAAAGTTATTCGACGTAGCATTTGCCGAAGTTTTATCAGGAGGTTCTAGTCGCCAGTATATAAATTCAAGTCCTGTGTAAGCAGGCTGCGATGAACTGATCTGAAAGATGAGTAAACATCACCCACTCAATTCTTTTAGCCTGTATCTTGACTGACGTTTTCTTACGATTTCAATGGTCAATGTGACAAAAAGATCGCTCATTACTTTGTGCACAGATCCTGCGACGGCTAAACGAGGTAGGTCTTGGATGTTACTATTAATTCGGATCATCTTCATCGAATCTACAACACCAAAATGAGACACCTATTATGTATTAAGAGATCAGTTCAAAGCTGGAGATCTTCCAGACGACAGATATTGTACAGAAGTTAAACTCCTTCCAATGGTAATCAGTAACATGAGGTGAATTATGCAAGCGTGCCCCATTGCAAGGTTTTGTCCGCTTGTACTGTGAAGTATTTAGTAAAAGTTGGCTAGTATATTTACCAATGGCTGCTTTTCTTGGAAATATATATCTAGCTCTAGGAACAGTTATTGGCATCAATTTGAGCCATCTAATGCGTAATAGTTTCCTACATCATTTTTTAGTTAAAGCAAACTTTGGGTTTTTCGCTTATTTTGCCTACGAGTCCCCATTATTTAGGTGATATATCCTCCTTCTTGAGTATTAGGTAAATATAAGGGCGAAAGATAGAAAAAATTCAGAGACAAATTGTTGCGGTTAATGTATTTTCATTAGTAGACAACTGACTCGATTTAGGTCCACTGTGACATCCTAGTCACCGAACTAGATGACAACATGAGTCAATATAAGTCAATATATGTTTAGTTACTAATAATTACTACGCTATAATTAGTGATCGACCTGTAAAAGTGATGATCTTACGTATGAGAAGGTATTAGCGCCTTACTTCGCTTTACTACAGATATGATTAATAGATAGCGATTATATTCATTCTGAGAACATAAATAGTGAAGTGTATATATCTAATTTATTAACCCAATAAATTCTGATTAGGAAAGTAAGCATAAATTTGATATTGACTTTAAGAGACAGATACGCGCCGTTAAAATGAAATACTATTTAAAATGTATTGCTAAAATTTCTCATCTTCGTATCAAAAATTAGAAACAAACTTCTGATATTTACCGCCTGAAGTGATTCCATCAATAGACCTTAAACATTATGTTCAGTTGTCTTCTCTCTTCATATTCTTGTCAAGACTACCTTGTATATAGTCTGCGATTTTGTGGATTTGGGAATTTTATGCCTGCATTATTATTTTTATGTGCCCTGCCATTACCCGATAAAGCACTTCAGCAGCCGTAAGGAGTTTTAGAGGCATATCACAAAAATAGAAAAAAAAGAATGGCATTGACCAACGGCGCCAAGAAAAATTACCAAGTTTATTGCCCATAAGCTATTGAATTAGGTTTAATGGCCTATTTTACTCCTATTTCTGTCTAGTCAGGTAATGGAAAGAGAGTGAGGAGAGCAGACAATATGGGATTAAAAGGATGAATGAGAGCGAATAGAATTGAAGTAAAAACAATTTTTAGACAAAACCCATTACACCTAATTATTTAGTAGTTCAAAATGAATCAAGTAAAGGGCGATGAGGAGGAAGGCGGGGAGCTACAAGGGACCAATATGCGTAGAAATTGCATATTGAGAGAAACAGAATCGATAGACTCCTTAACATTTAGGTAATGGCAGAAGAGAAAAGTCTTTCGATAAATTCCAAGTCTTGAAATACAAACGTTTCTATTATGTATAAAATGAAACAAACTTTAAAAAATTACGAAAGCAAAGCTATATTGCCCCTTTCTACCGTATTCTAGACAATTAGCAACAACTCTATTTACTTGTCAAACTATAGAATATGAACTTCATCCTGCCATAAGTGTATGCACTCCTTTTTATTCTACGAATCGAAATTGCCTTTAATATGGCAGGAAAAAATCGCTCCTTTCATAAAATGCACGTTACTAAAGGCGACGCAGCTTAGATTGGGTGTGTTAGCCCACAAATGACTACACCTGAAAACTTTCTTTCTATTGAAATATAAAATAGTTCTTTGACGTATGGTAACCATACAATGTGGGAAACATGTAGCAAATTTTGTAGCAATTTATCTATTGATGATCTATCAAGTGAGATTATAAGCTCGCTATCTCTATATTTATGAGGAAGTATTCATTAAAAGTAAGTATTAGTTTGAAACACATTCCTATTTACAAGTACACGTTCAAAATAAAACTTATCAGGTAAAAAGTTAGCATTCGAATTTTGAAGAAAGTTTAAATAGGATATTTATGTTTGAAGATTTGCGTAAATTCTTGAGTTTTTATTATTATTACTACTATAACTTTCTTTAAGCGGCATTGAACTTGCAAATTTAACTTTTTAGATTATCACATTTAGTTTATAAATCGGTCCAAAGCTAGGTTGATATTTTGAAAATTCAGAACTTTAAGTTTATTATTTTTTTTCTTTACCTGCTTGGTAGCATCTAAGTTTCATTTATTTTATTTAAAAATACTCCCAGTTTTGATAATACTTATTACTTAATATTTTATTCAATTAATAAATGAATTCTATCGAAAGTTTGGGCTCGTCCTTTTTGGGTACCATATCTATCCAAACTAATTGATGCCATTTGATCCTCTACAACTTTACATTTTTCACCTTAAATCAAGTAATCAGTTATAAACCTTTGTGCGTTTTTAAACCAAAATTAGAGAAAGGAAATTCCACGACCTTTGCTGGCAACCTGATACAAAACCCTTTCTATCCATCTCAGAAATCTTTTTCCATCAGAATAGAAGTCCATATATCTCTCCAAAATAAACCTCAGCATATGTGGAGAAAAACTGTTTTACTCGTTCTTAGGAAATAATGCTTTATTTCAACTCTTATTGTCTAAAGAAAAAGTTATGTATACGCTGCACAATTGCAGCGATTAAAGATTTTGTTTGAGTATTTTGTAATCTAATATTTCATCCTGAATACTCTTTCCTCACCAAAATAAACTTCTGTCTATACCTTTTACATAAAACCTTATTCCATGGAATAAAGTAATTGTTTAAATCGCTTTTTAGAGTTCGTCCGTATTAATGAATCTTTCATTGCGACACTTATTTTATAAAGAAAATAGAAGATAGCATTCAAAGGGACATTCGGAGAGAATGTGTCATAGGAGTGCAGCATCGAAATTACTGTTGATTATTAGCTATATCTTGAAGAAGTGTTGCATTTTTCTGGCTGTTCATATTAATGAACCTAAATTATTCGCTATTATCTGCTTTATTCTTCGCCTTTTTGTTTTTAGACCGTCAAATTATCATTTCATTCCAAAGGAATAAATTTACATTTATTTCATTGAGAAAAGATGTAAGCTTTTTGCTTCAAAGCCAAAGGAGTTCAAAAGGTATATATAGATTTTATTGTAGGGAAAAGATCTTTTAAAGGAATGAAAACTATTTTGTATATGGAAACTAATGAGTTTTGCGGAATTTCATATGTTGGTTTAAAAACACATGAACCTTTATTATTTAACATCAATGAAGCACTATTTTTTACAAAAGAGTTCACTTTCATATTAAGAAGTTTAAAAGACGTTATAAAGATATCCTATATATATAATATTTACACAGAGTTTAAAAGGAGTGAAGGAATTTGAAAAATATTTACTTTACAAAAGTTCGTAAAAATATTTGTGGAACATACATAAGTAGAGTGAAGAGACATAGAAGGAAGCGAATATGAACGCAAATGACTAAGAGGTAATTAAAAAATACATGACCTCGCCATGTTCAATAACTAAAGTAGTTTCTTTGTTAGTTTTGTAGGTTTGCTTCCATAATATTACTACAGAGCTTCATCTGCCTTAGTTGACATTGTTTGGTAAAAAGCTGATTGCCTTTAACGAGTTTTCCGAAATTTGAACCATGAATTAGTCCCAGATTAATGAACAGCCACTCAATCTAAAGGGAAAGGAACGTTTAGTTCCGAAATATCAAAATATATCAGTCAGTTGTTCCAGAGTGTGGTTGTCTTCAAAAGAATCCCTCTAAGGGGTTTAGTTCCGTATTTGAGTCTGTATTATATGTAAGAACTGTATAAATATTTACGCCTAGGCAGATAAGTCGTTAAATTCTTATTCTTCCTATTTTTTTTACTATTCAGACCTTTACAACATAAACACCTACATTTATACTCTTTTCTTGAAAAATATTTTTATTAGCATTTTATAGGCATTGAAACTATTTGTGTCAGTGCAATAAGAAAAACGAGGTTAATATTGTAATAAATTACCGTACGAAAAGGGAGAGCAGATTATTTAATTCGCAATAAACCAAGTTATTCTAGATTTTCTTCAAGAAAGGCGAATTATCATTGTCGTAGAATGACCCTTTTTTGATCACTATACTCTTTGACACCCTTTTTGTAGCAGTATGCTTTGTGATGCGTGAGTTACTTCTTTGATGAAGTAGGCTTTGTTGTAAGAGTGTTAATTCGGTAGCTTTGTTCTTAAGGAAGAGCTATTTAAACACATAAGGATAAGAGGAAACACCAGATTTATACCAAAATAAACATATTAGTTAAATGAAACACTTAACTATGACAAAAAAACAGTTAAAACATTTCTATGTGGTTCTATTGGCATCTAGTCCTATCGCACGGATACAATGACAAAAATAAACAAAGAGGCTCCCCGTAAACATACCTATTGCCGATTAGTATTTTTATCGCAACTCTATTTGATTAGCGTTTACATTAAATTAACGTACTCTCGTCTACAAGCAAATATGACCTAGGTTCAGGAACAATGGTTTCTACTCCCCTTAAAACGTGAGACGTACTAAACTTCTACTATCGCAATATGAATATAAATGTTCTTTCTAACTTAAATGACATGAGGTATTAGGGATGCCGAATGTCGCTGGAGGACTTATCTCTCGCTTTAGAGTGTTATGGCAGATGGTTGAATTTCGTCGAGAAGGGATGGTTTAACGCCTGTGGGGTGCTGATTCTTCAACGTAATTAAAGAACGGGAGCTAGTCGGGGCTGGATTCTTCTCCTCTCACTCTAACGGAGCTTGAGATGTGAGAGTCACTCGAGTGTGAGTGGGTTTACTCTTCTTCAGTCAGACTTTTTCACGGTCTGTAAAGGATTTTTCGGTATGGCACCGATATAAAGCTCGATTATTTATGTTAATACTGCCCGGAAAGGGGGGTTCGATTTTCTCAATCTGATCCTATCGTTTCTCCCCGAAATAGTCTCGTATGGCTGAAGGATCAATCTTCACGAACTAACCTTCTTTTCTCTCTTATCGAATTCTAACTTCTTGTCTGGCTAAAGGATCGATCTTCACAAACTAATCTTTCTACTTTCGGATCGACTTCTACTCTTCGTGTTGGGCTGAAGGATGGATTTCACGAACTGATCCTCCTTCTGGCGTATCGAGTTCTAATCCTCTCTCTTTCTTTGCGGGGCTTATTTATAGGCGGATTACCACCCCATCTAAAGGGGAAAGTGACCAGGCCACAGAGGCAGGAAGAGGGGGGGGGTAGATGCGAATGGTGAGTTCACATCTGGGGAGAGCATAAATTGAAGAGGGTGGCACTGGGGTGCCCAAGTCGGCTCGCTAATTAGAGGCTCAAAACCGCAACACTACTTGGCGTGCCTTTTTACTAGCACCTCTTTTTTTCATAACCACGGGTTTATGGGTCTCGTAGGTAATTGGATCGTTAGAGCGTCGTTTAAGGGCCTTATGTGGTCGCATTAAAACAGATGTTAGCTCCAACTGCCCAAAGCGGCGGGGAGATCAAACAGGGTAAACAGTATGGTTATTCGCCAGCTACCGTTCCCACTCTTCTCCTCATGGGGGGGGGGCTTTAATGTACCTATACTCCTCCAGGATGCTGAATGTAGCCATTTCTCTACAATCATAATGAAATAAAAGGTGGATTGTAACTTATTTCTAGGTGGAGAGCTTTATCAGATAAAATGTAGCGCACAATGTAGCTTACATATGATATGAGCATTACAGGGTATGTAATGATTTCTGCAAGCATATAGTATAGCTAAACTCATTAATTTGAATTGGCTATTTATTAGAAGACTTTTTATATCTCAATAATCTTTATAGGAGTTGTTGTTTACGAGTTTCTCAAAATTTACTGTTCTTTCCTCTAACACAAGTTTTCATTGATTATAAACGACAGCTGAAAATAACTATTAACAAGACCCAATAAACTTTTGCATATTTAATAGGTTATTAATTAATTTTACTCAATAGGTATTTTTAATAATAAAGTTGTCATAAAGCTGATAAAAGGTTTACTGGGAAGCTGTATCGAAAAATACTGAGGGATGAGCAAAGACTGAATAAACCCTGTACACTTCCGTTCTATTGGAGAAAACCCCCAAATTAGGACAATGGTAAGAAAATAAATCAGTTAAGAGGAAAAGAATTTGATACTCTATGTATTTTCATCATGCATAAAGTAAAAAGTAGCCAAATTTGCGGTAAATTTATACTCCTAATTCGGAAAGTGTATATATATATAGATATATATATATAAAGAGAGAGAGAGAGAGAGAGAGAGAGAGAGATAGGGGGGAAGAATAAGAGAAACCACAATTACAATTGGCACAAGTTTATTTCTTAGTCACATTTCGCGTTTCGCTCGTTTGGAGCCTCTTCAGAGAAACATTAATCTAAGACAAGTATTGAATGGGACTGCCGGCTTATCTATGCAGAGGAATAAACCTTATCTCTCTATCAGCTGCGCTTTTTGTTGATTTATCAGTTTCATAATGATTCAGGATCATTGTATGGAGCAGTCCATAGCCGCTAAGCTTTTCTTTGGTAACTTTTCACAGTAAAAGAGAAAAGTAATGGGCAGGACGAATCGTTCGGCAACGTTACGAATTATTTTAAAGATGTCAGATTTGGGTTCAAGCATTTTAACCTGGTTATGAACGCTGCTTCTCATCAATGTTTTTATCCTTCTTCTGTTAGATGCACAGGCGACTGCTCTTTCCTCCCTCGAGTTGATGCGGTGGTCAGCTTCTCGCAGGCGTACGGTGCGGGCGTTGCTCAACTGTCCTGACCGGATATCATGCCTGGGCTCAGTTAGTCTAATGTGTACGCCTCTATGTGTCTCACCGAAGTAATCCAGGAAAGGTTGCTACAAGGTACTACTCTGTGTACTATAGAGTTCCCGCTGATTTTCTTTGGTGTTTGGGAGCAGCGGATTTCGCCAAGTTGACAACAGCTTGTCGGGTAAATCTGTTGGATGGTGTCAGCCTTTTTCATACTGCGATAAAGTAAGTGCTACTATGGGCTGCGCTAAACCTTGTGTTAGGTCTCACTTCTCCTGCTTCTGCATCACACTGACAGATGTTAATTGCATGTGTCCTTTCTCTCCTGATGAAAGCTACCTAATACCGCTGATTCTGGAAGTAATCTTAGATGTACTTCTCGTCTTGTGCAATTAACTCTTAGCTGCAAACCCTTCGTGCTCTCAGGAAGAACTCGATGACGATGTTTATTTTGGTTGGACAGTCATGAGCCTCCATATAGTAGACAAAATCATGTTTATTGGTTAGCTACCTTTAGACCGAGAATTTCAAGCCTTCGTTACCCCTATGTGATTAGACGTTAAGGAAATGAAGCGTAGCGTCGTCCCACACTTCTTGCGTGGTAAATTTCATAATTGGGTGAAGTTCATTAACCTGGCAGAGCAAACTCTCATAGATGATCTGTCGTTTAAGTCCCTGAGTCATTTTCTTTAGTGGTGTTTCGGCATTGAATTTCAGCTAAGTGTTTTCTTTCCTAGTAGGTTTGTCATCTTTTCCGTATAATCCTTAGTGTTCATGGTGGCTACTCCGCCATCCTAGGCATCTGGCACGATGCAGACATCTTTGTTGTGGACAGAGCATTAGAGATCATTTATTAATCTTCGTGCGATTGTCCGTGTTCGCAACGCTGCCGCGTCATGGAGTGCAAAATCAATCAATGTGTGAACCCAATGTTAACAGGGTCTTCCTTGCGCAGTTTTCCTATCACGTCATTCAGTAGATCGGATCCTTTCAATCTGACGACAATTTGAGGCCCTGAGTTAGAGCCACCCTCTCCGGGAGTCTAATTATGTGATATGAGAGGTTTTATATGATGTTGTTCCGGCCCACATTGTTGCAGGTACTCCGGTGGCATAGTTTCGTCAGTTTCTTGTTGAGTGGTGCCTCGAGGAGTGTCCTATTATTCCTCACCTCCTTCACCATTTCCAGTGGAAGTTGTAAACTTTCCCATGATGAGCCGCGAAGTTATAGTTCTTCTCTCAAGCCTTGTGCTTACTGTGGATGGTAAGCTGCCACGCTGGTGGCGAATGTGTGCGAGTATTATGTGTTGCCCTAGGCATAGAATTAAGTTTGACTTGCTCTTTTATGCAGTTGAGCACAAATATGAATCGGTTACGTAAGTGGGTGGTCATCTTTTGTGGTAGAACTCTTCTATTCTCAATTTAGACAAGTGTTGAAGGGTGTCTTTGAAAACAAATGGAGAGGGTGAAAAAGTATAGGCAACATCAAACACGAAATAAATTGTGAGGCTCCATTTTTATATTCGTTAAGTTTGTATGCGTTTGTCGTGCTTATGTATTAACATAGACATTCTGCTCTTTGCCCCATATGTTTAAATCATTTGCAATGGAAGATTATAAGAAAAAACCTCTAATTTCGTATAAAGTCAATATTTTGTGAGTGCAAACATGAATTACTTCTGAGTTTAAATGATCGCATATTTTCACATAAACAACAATCTGTAAATTTTTTAAAAGTTTTCGAAAGATTCTAGATTATACTATAACGTGGAGAAGAAATGTTAGTTCCTTATTTATGTGCGGGAATTTCCAATCCCTCTCACTAGTTCGTTACATAAACATTTTTCTTAGCTTATTGTCGAAGACTGCTTACTATACAGAATCTACACGAAACCATATTGTTATAGTACACAAGTTCGGTCAGGAATATGAAATTATCCTCCATTGTAAACATCACAATTTTTTATGTAATGAAAATTATTCATAAGTATGAATCTAATGACATCACAGTAAATCTTCGGCCTGAAGTTCCACAGATTTTAAAAATCCTAAGACTTTATCAAAGGAGATTATTCAATCTCAGCAAATCACAGAGAACGCTGCATAAGTACATAGTTCTTTAGACAGAGAAGGATTGGATGGACGTGTTTCTAGAAGGAACAATGAACAATCTGTTGACTGTCGCTCTTAAAGTTCTATGGTCATATGAGACAAGAATTGACGTTTTTGTTATAAAAATTTGACGAAGTAATCATTGAAATGAACACACCGCTCTACTGATAAACATTGAACTGATTGAATTACACTGTGGATATTTTAATCTGCTGCTATCCCTGGCTCATTAAAAGTGTTGGATGTGACCTTGAATATTGAAACCTCTCAAGAATAGTGGATGGAAACGCGAATAAATTAGCAAGAAAACTGGGACCTTGAGGCATTTCACCTTTCAACAAGACAACGATCCCAAACATATCCAACAAATCCACTCAAAAATACCTAGCACGAAACATTTTTATAGTCAAGTATCTTTTCTAAAAGACCCGATTTCAATACGAGCTAAAGTATGGAAAGATATGAAAAACCTTTTGCGCCAAAGTATCCTTGCTACATTGAATAATTGGAAAATCTGCTAAAATATTAGGGAAAATATTAGAGTCGTGTAAATTCATATAGGTAATAACATTTTACTTTTATTGACGCTAAAGGGCGTCATGACAGATCAATTAATTATTGTAATTGATATAACCTCATTTATTTTTACAATATCTAATTATATAGTCGCCATTAAGTAGGAAGTTTATGTAATATTGTTTACATTATGCAAGTGAATAGTAGACTCAAAATACTTCTGTGATATGAAATGAATAGCCGTTACATATACTTATATTCATATAAGTACATTATATATTAAATATAACATATTGTGTATCTCTCAAGAGCGCGAGAGAAAGAAATAAATCAAACACAATGCAAGAAAGAGGAAACGGAACAATACTTTACTTTGGAAAAACTTATTTCTTTCTTCAAAAATATTCAAGATCTGGTGGGATTCGAACCAAGCAAACTGAGGCAGCAAGCAACAGCTTTGATCTCAATTAAACCTCGCATTTAACCACTTGGCTACGCAAAAGACTAAAAATCTTCCGAATAGACAAACTTTTAAGGCACGCTTCACAAGGTCGATCGGGATTGAGAAAGAAAGAGAAATTAATTGGGAATACAAAGGGCAAAGGAGATATTGAGTTAGACACACGGCGTGTACACCATGTATATCTCTCATGTGCGCAAGATAATGAAACAAAACCAATACACCTCGCGAAAGAGAAAACAAAAAAGGTTTTCGTTAGAAATTGTTATTGCCAAGCAAACTGAGGAGTGAGCAGCCGTTTGGAACTCAAATAAACCGAGCCTTTAACCCTTCGGCTATGCGGTAGAGCAGAAATCTTTCGAATAGACAAGCTTTTAAGGCACGCTTGAGTGTGCTTGTGAGTGTTTTGTTTTTATTATAGAAATATATTTTTATTTATCAAATTTAATGATCATTTGTATTTCTTTTTTAGATCGTGGTATAAAAGCTAAGATTTGTGACCTCACTGAGTTCGAAAAAGGGCATATTGTTTAAGCTCGAATTGTAGGAGCTTCCGTCACCAGAACAGCCAAACTCCTTGGTTTTCGAGAGCTACTATAAAAGGGCCATAACAGAATTCGAGAAGCAGGGTAAAACTTCCAGCAGGAGTAATTCTGGCAGGACATCAAAACTCGCTTAATGAGAGCGACGCTTGTTGAAACGCAGGCGATGAAAATTCCCCTGATGATAATATCCCAATACACATCGCTCATATGGTTAAGAATTGTCATGAAGAGCATAGGAGTGAGATACAACACGTGGAGTGACCCACACATTCTCCAGATCGTAATATTATTGAGTATTTTGGGTTTGTCTTGGAGCTACAAGTTAGAAGACGTTACCCTCCACCATTATATCTGGAACAGCAGGTATTGCAAAATTCATGACTCAAGATTCCTTTCAATTAAATCACAAAGCTGTATGAATGAATCCAGGAAGAATCGACGGTGTTCAGGAAGACCAACTCCGTATTAAATAAATATTTATTGAATTTAACACATGATTCAATTATTATATCCAATCCCTGTATTATATATATATATAAATATATATATATATAATATATATATATATATATATATATATATATATATATATATATATATATCATAGTATGAGGCCATGTTTTATAGAAGATTTTTTTTTAAATCAATAGCAATGACATCTTGCTTATGCTTGCGCAGCAACTTTTTATTTAAATAACCTTCTTTTCAGAAAGCTGTCAAATGACATCTTTATTAGCCGAGGTGGCTTAAAACTTTTTCAAAGATCATCTTCTGGGCAAACAATGAAAAAAAATTAGAAAAATGGGTTTTATATATCACATATCTTAACATCAGAATATGTTTTAGGACCAATCTGAATTAACAAATATTATAAAGCTAGAATAATGTTTAGTTTAAAAAAGAACATTATTTGATCTCGAAATAAGACTTTCTTTTAAACAATCAAATTTAAGAAATTTTATCGGCTAATGCTAATAGAAAAATGCCACCTGCCTGCATTTTTCCCCTCATTTTCATTCTAAAAAGAAAGTCTTTGAAAAGGATAAAAAGCTGCAGCGCAAGCTTCTTCAAGCAGCCATTGCTGTCGATTTTGACAAATCTTGTATACAACATGGCCTCCTACTATGATATATATATTCACAAAAGCAGCACCAAGCGATGGGCCCATTGGGGTCACTCCTTGGTTTCACTTTCGGGAAAACTGGAATAAAATGTCCCTTGTTTGATTTATGAAATGAGTAACTTAAATAATCTCACATCCCTGGCCGTCGAAATTAAAAATAAAAATAGAAACAATCTAATTAAAGTGTATAGAAAAACTACAAACATTGGCGAGTGTTTGACCGCCGAAGGATAGTGGCCTAAAACTTATAAAATTAAAGAAGTTAATAAGTTCATTATACGCACTCTCTGCTATAGTTCAATCTTGGAAGACTTTCATGAATAAATACGACGTATAAAACTAACTTTCGTTAATAATTGGTTCTTTAATAGAATCATTGATTAACAAACTAAGTTTCACATGTAGAAACACGATATTCGCCCACACCATTTGAAACAATCATCACCTACTGTTGAATTTTTCGAAAATGGTTTGCCAAAAGATTTTTCTTAACAACACTGTACAACAAATTTCAGGGTTATGAAAAGAATATTGATCTCATGTGACTTTTATTATAAAATTGTCTCTTGTATTCAAATTTATTAAGAAAAATTTGCCTTTCCCTATAACTTTCTTGTAAATTGACGATTTTTTAATCATGCAATTGATACCGATTTGTACGATACCAAAGACATTTAATGTGACCATTGTAAATAATTCATCAATATATAATTAATCAACATGTTTGTTAGCAATAAATAATGTATTACCCTACATTTTAAAACCTACTTCGTCGTTATTAATACGTCGATTGTGTGTCACGCTTCAAAATAAAATTAAAATTAGCACATCTTGCCTTGTCTAGGTGTGAAAAGAAACCATGTTTTCAAACATTGGAAATACTGATTTGAACCTAAAACTAACCTATCAAATTGCTAATACTACTCGGTGATTAAATGTAGCGAGGGCGTTGTGGGGTATATACTCCTCACAATTAAATGGAAGTATTGGGGGCAAAGCCTTCCATTTTAGGAATAATTTCCGTAGGATTCAAAAACAATTCGAAAGCCTAGCTTTAGGTTCAAATCAGGGTTGCAAATTTTTTAAATCATGAATTCTTTACACATTAAGAGAAGGAAAACTGGACTTATTTTAAATTTATTTTCACCCCATTAAGGTAGAGTATCTTAAAAATATATACGATCCGCACTAAAATGAAACCATATATCACGACTACAAAACATAAAACAACATTAGTACTGATTTTAATACTAAAAACACTGCGTAGGTCTTCTGAAATTTCACTCGCTTTTTAAAACTATTTTTAAAACTATTAGTCAATGATGATAGTTGCACTATAGGCTCAAAAGGTCCAGTGAATAAATAATAAGAGCCAGTTTCTGGGTCTTTATATTCTTGCTTCGTATCAGATTCCTAATCAACCCATTATTTTATAGAACTATTCGGACAAGATAAAATGAAGTGACGTATAGAATATTCCGTGCATTGGAATCCACTTCGAAGTGAATGGATAAAGCTAAGATTGACGTTCAATTTTTATCTCAGCTTTAACTTTTCAGATCATCCTCCATGCAGAGGGATCCTTATAAGTCTTGAACTATTAAACTTCTTTCCAAACAAATTCATTTTAATCAAAGACTCGTATCTCAACTCTCGATAAAAGTGCCTCATACCTCTTTATCATTGAAATAATCTACTTCACTTTTATATTTTATCGTTTTAAATGTGTTTTTTTTTTAGGTCAAATAAATAAATATATCTCTTTTGCCCCCAATATAATAACCATTAAACTTAGTAATTTGTGTCTAAATTTTAATTTCTATAGTTCTAGAGATGATGTCCCTTTTAGTTCTTCGATAATGATTATATCCAGTAGAAAAGCGACTAATTTATTACATCTTTAGGGCCTGATTCGGGAGTCCGTTATATCTTTGCCTTTGAAAACTTTGCCATCAACTCAATACCCTTCTATCATTTAAATCCACTCCCAATTTGGTCAATGAGATCAAAGGCCTAGCCAATAAGTTTTACTACAAGTATGAAAAGCTTCAAAGTTGCAATCCTGATATTAATTTGGTAATACTTGAGTTTATGGGCGGACGCAAAGGGGTGCTGTTTCTGGGCTACAATTTAGGCCTAATGACGTCAGAGGGTCCTTTCCGATTTGGCCAATCATGGCGTTGTATTTGTTTTGTTAATTTTTACGTCTCTATTCCTTATTATTTAAGTAAATGCCTGCGCTTCTCACGATTATATAAATTAGTATTGTAATGAATTTTTTTATGCTGAGTAATGTTTTGTTTGGGGGGGGAGTTTCGTGTACCTATTTGGTTATTTGTTTAAAGATAAAATTGCACAGCTTCTATTATTGTTAAAATCAACCATTGTTTACACACACTGGCACGCTTAATTCGACCCTAGTTCAAACATTGGCAACCTTGGAGCCAAGAAATTGGACTTTGTGGGAATTTAATACCATTTTTGTTGATTCCTGGTCAATTCAATAGATTTTTTTAAGGCATTTTTAAAGCGAAGATTTGCAAAATATGTGGAAAAGAAGCACGCCTTGATTACGATAGTGAAAGTTGTGGCTGGTTTAGTTTTTGTTGGGAAGTGATAATTTATCAGGTAATTTAAGAAGACGATAGTGCCGCCGACATTCAGGAATCGCGTAAATGTTATCCTTTCAAATTAGGAGTTTTTTTAAGTTGCGAGGGGAGGGGGAGGCGTATGGGGGCGAAGCCCTCTATTTCAAAAGTAACTAAAAAATTCATATTTCTTGGCGGAAGTAGCGTAAATTAGGCGACGCTCTCGTCGTTATTATTTCGATAAACGTACAGAGCCCAGAACTAGCGCCCGCTACTGTGCGCCCATAAACTCAAGTATTACCTTTACTTTAATAATTTAATGCAATGTCCACTTTATAAAAACTATAATGATCATAATTCACATTGATTATAATCGTAAAATGTATATCATTCTATCAGATTTGCCAAATTACACAAACTAAATAATTGTCTCCTTAAGCATATTCTGAAAATTTAAGATAAATAAATAAATTTCTGCCTTTTTTTACAAAACCAAACAATTTAAAGGAAGTTTATTATTAGCTTTTTGCTTGTGATACATCTATGCCCTATAATCTCTGGAGTCAATTCTCTACAGTGGAATTCGCTAATATTTTTGTTCCTCTTATTGACCCCCTGATACATAATCATTACATTTACGTGACTCTTCGATTTGCAAAATAGCTTGATTAACTCCGCCTTGGGAATTCTTCTTTTACGCCTGGAATCGATATGCAATCATTATTTACAAATAAATGTACAAGAATTTATAAATATTATTGCAGATTCTCTATTTCAAAGTAAGAGTTAAATATTGAGTTTATCTAAACAAATATTTCTAAGCTATTATATTTGGATGTGACTGGGAACATTTTTTGGTTCAACAGAGAGCTTAACTCACAACAGAAACGCAAGAAACACGGTGGCTAGAAAGGTGTCCTACGCAATTTAAACGAATTGCTTTTGTAATTATACATTTATTATTGCTTCCTGAATTTCAAAATTTATAAAATATGCTTCCTTTACTTATTTATTTTTTAACCAACAACATCCTTCCATGAAGTTTACAATGCAAATACTGTACAAAAGTAAAAACAAAATCTCTTTCTTACAAGTTAACTTATAATACATCTCTTTATAGAAAACTCACCACCATAAAATTGGCTACTCTTTTTTTTCAGCAGCTCTCGGTTCACTTTAATTTAACTAACATTAAAAGTAGAATTTTCAAAGACTACCCTTTTTGCTCAAACTAGATAGATTTAATGAAAATATAACTCATTAAAATTTGTTATTAACATTTATTATCCTTGAAAAATAATAATTAGTGTACAATGGGAAAACTTTACCTATGATCTAATTTCAATAAAATTCTTTTTAACCTCACAAACCAGTTCCCACAATGCCATTCTTTGTATTAATACTAAACTTGTTTCATGGTATTCTCTTTTTCACCAAAAGGATTCAATTCCTATGGGTTTGCAAAACCTGTTTACATTATAATTATATATGCACGACATTCCATAGTCTTTTTGTGGACCAAACTGACTTGCACTAAAAAGCAAAATTACTAAGCAATTGGGATTTGTCTTAGAAGACTGGAATTAAAGTTTCAGACCCAGAATCCTCATACATTAGACTCACTCTAATAATCAACAACATTCTCTTAAACAAGAATCGTTTAGCATCCCTTTTTCATCCTCAAAATCATCAAATTAAAAAATATTGAATCGTTTTTATCAATAAAATAACTCATTTTCAATAATTACACTTCTTGACTTAAATTACTAAGTGTTTACACAACCAACGAAGTGGAAGTGTTAGTAGGTCCTCGAGCATATCACACTATACAGTCCCTCTCTGCAATTTGTTCACAATTGTGTTCATGTGTTTTGTTCATAATATAATGGGTTATTTTATTTTTGAATCCATTCTGTTTGTTTTTATTTTTTTAAGATTTTTCATACTCAATTTTGTTTTCAATAAATAATTTTACGTAATGTTAATTTCGTTTTAAGTGCCACTCAATTTTTAGCTATTGTATTAATAGGCGTTTCCTTTCCCCGCATTTTTATTTAAACCAATAAGATATGTAATTTTAAAACTTTTAATGTTATTATTTTTCCTTTACCCCTTAGTCTCGTTTGATGGTCGGAGTTGAGGTCCGGTACGTCCGCCCAATAAGTTTTAGAGCAATTTCCTGGGTCTTTATATTCCTGATATATATATATATATATGTATATATATATATATATATATATATATATATAAATATATATATATATATATATATATATATATATATATATATATATATAAATATATATATATATATATATATATATTTATATATTTATGTAGAAGAAAAGCCAACCTTTCGGAGCATAAAGTTTATTAGAACGGGACTAGTTTCGATAGGTAGTTTTCCATCTCATCTTCAGCCAGAGTGCCCCAAAATCAATAAACTACAAAATTTTAATCCAATTTATTTACAAAGAGTACTAGTGAATAGTTTCGGGGAAGCAAAACAAAGAACGTGGTTCCAAATCAAGGACAGAGCTCCTTTAAATTCCTTCTGGAATTCTCCTAGCGATGGGAAAGTTGTAAACCTTCTAGTGCTTCGCATGAAAATGTTCTTGACCTTAATTTATTCTACAAAGCTTGACTTTATTGTTTATTTAGAAGGACAAAATATAGACAGAACTTCTATAAATTTCTTTGTGTTTCATTGTAGTGAAGTTACAGTTGTAGACTTTCTTGAAAATAGCGGGCAATATATTCACCTGATTTCTTCTACAAAGGATTACTGGAATGTTTATTAAGAAGAACAAAATGAAGTAGGAATTTACAAATCAATAGAGACCTTCTTCAACTTCCTGCGGGAAGAAAATAATATATCAGATGGAAAACAATAATTTTAAAATTACAAATTCTATACGCTATTAGTTTCTTTGGAGTTTGACGAAAGAATCATTCTTTCTTACCTGGATTCTCACTAAATATTCCGAATAAAATAGTCCCAACATGAAAAGTTTCAAATTGTAGTTTAATAACTATATATTCTAGAGGAAGTTTTAGTTCTTTAGTTCCCAATACGCAATTACTCAAACTAGGACATAAAACCTTTTGAAATTGATGAGGGTAGCATTAATTCTTAAATGGATTTATCAACTTCTGAATAACATTAAATATACATAATCAGTTAGTATCAACATAAAAAGTTTCAAATTGGGGCAGGCTAAATCAAACGGCCTCTTTAAATATATTTAAATTTAAATGCGTATTTATTCTTAATTTAAAAGTTAATATAGGTTCCCAACATTTTACCCACTATCAACATCTTACTACTACATAGCTTTTCACTATGATATTTAAAAAAAAATAACTTTGATTTTACAATGTAATTTTATTTTGTTTCGATCTATTACGTTGCTAACATTCATATCCTATTTTACGTACTATATGTAGAATCTTTTGTTAATGAAGCCCCTGTTTTAAGTTAGTTAAGGGTTTTCATTTAGGAGAAATCCATTGTGCAAAATGTTTCATAATATTAAATATAGCCACTTATGATCTATTCTCCTCTAACCATCCTACTTTTTTAATTTCCTCCCGATAGTGAACAAGTTTCATTTCATACAACAGCGGCTTAAGAAATATGTAGATCTAGAAAAAGGATTCGTCCAAATTGGAAACAATAAATAAAAATGCAGCTGTAACCCCAAAATAAAATAAATATCCGAATTCATTCCATCTTCTTTCCAATCTTTACTTGCTACCTTGAAAATTCATCGGTTTCCGAGAAATAACCTTTACAGTGAGTAAATTCAATAGGCTTTATATCAGGTTTACCTAAAGATTCTGCTCAGGCGACTGAACACGTCGATATTGTCTGCATATAGGAACTGTATTAGCTGTGTGGCACGCAGAATTTTCCTGCATGAAAATATTTCCCTTCCTCCCTATGATTGAGGAGATAATTTAATACGTTACTTAAGCAGCTTTTTATATTACAGTATTTACTATTCCGTATAAACGGACAGGCTAACAAATTCGCAGGGTCAAATAAAATCTCTACGCTATGCCACTTTCAAATCAAAATATAACTATCTCTTTCTTTCATGTGAGAATCAATTTTTAGTCGCAGGCGACTCTACATCTCACTCCGTCAGTCACCGTTTTGATTTTCTTGTGTGTTTGTAATAACATTGTAACTATTTAGCCGATTCTAGCGAAATATTAAATGCTTATATGGTTTTAAATTCTCTTTCGAGCAAAATAATTTCCAAAGATCTCCTAAGGTTAGCGCGGGAATTACTTTGTTATGGCAGTAACATCAAAACTATTCAGCTGATTAAAAGGAACTTTGAAATCCTTATGTTGTTTTACACTCTCTTTCCGAATGATATAATTGGCAAGGTTCTTCCGAGGAAATCAGGTGAATTATTAAAGGTTTTGAAGGTCGTAAGGTCATAAATCAGAATAAGTTAGAGCAAGCGACCTTTTGGTCAGCAGACCTTGTTCACTTATATGTCCCTTTACATGTTGATCCACATCAATTCAGAAAAATCTCATTTAGTTTCGTTATAAAACACTTATCTCTGTGGAAGAAAAAAAAGATTTAGGGGTGCGGTTTCAAAGGATTTTAAGTTTAGTAAACAGTGTGACGGAGCGTGTAAGAAGGCGAACCGAATCCTTGGATTTATTGTGACAAGTTGTCACTACAAACACCAAGATATAATCATACCTCTACAAAAAAGTGGGATAAGAATACATCTGAAATATGCGATACAATTGTGGTCAGCTAATACACAGGTAAACATCAATACAATGTAAAAAATTTAACGACCGTCAACTAAACTAATTCCGTCGATTAGAAATACGTCGTATATCGAAAGATTAAATATACTAAAACTACCATCTCTCGAAACAAGGCAATTTTTTTTTAAATACACCATGGTATCACACGTAACGACGGGTTGAATCTGAAAGGAGGGAGGTTTCAAACGAAAATAGGTAAATAAAATTCAAATTTAAAATTATCGATAAAGGTAACGCACTCCTCGAGGAGGTAGTAAATGCTAGTAGTGTGAATGGTTTAAAAAAAACAAAACAAATTAACCGTTATTTTACGAATAATGATATTGTTAAAATACGGAGCCCTGTTGTGGATTGAATGTCGCGTGAGTAATCATCGTAGCGACAATGTCCAATGGAGGACTACTAGCATATTAATATAGAATGTGACTGGACTTTGAATGGACTAAGTATGTCATGTTGGTTCCCTTAACTATGCAACAATGTAACATTTTATCAGTCCACAGGTTTTGTTGAGTAGTGATGGCTAACGTAACCTCTTTACTCTTTTTACTTAAGAGTGGTCTAGTATCATAGGAGCGCGATATAAGTCTCACCTCTCACAACCATCGTAACATAGTCTGGGGAGTTAAATTCTGGATCATTTGTCGGCCATTTGTCATAAAATAGCTGTTTTGTGAAGCTTTCATTCAATCAACATCCGGTACATCATGTGGCTTCCACCATCCTTATTTTTGAGAATTGCCGGTTTTCTGATTTCTTCGAGACAGCGATCTACTTACTCATGGAGCACCTTTATATTTGACAGTGCCGTTAATTCACTTTTCGACTTAAGAAACTTCATTCTCAAGGATTTCTCTATCATAGGTTTTCTAGACAATATGATATATTTCACCTAATTTAGGGTTTCATAAACCTCCAATATCATAAACACTAATCCTGATAATTGAATATTACCATCAGTAGCTTTATACAAAACATATGTTTATTTTTGCCATCTTTACACTACGATTGTTTACCTCTAATCTGTAGTTATAATTTATTCTTCCTGGTTTTGGTCGTATCATTTATCAAATACATATTACGCTCCTCATATTTTTCGGCTGTTATATGAAAAAAAAATTCGATGCTCTCTAAGACAAATTTCCAGGAAATTTGCTAAGATTTCCTGTAGATCAAACGAGTATTACTAAATAAAATGTAAAATAGGGTCTATGGTTTTCTAGTTTTGGAGAGTAGTGTAACATAAATCATGTATATGTATAATAAAAGCCTATATGAAATATATATACTGAAAAAAATACCAGGAGCATTGTATAAACATTTTGTGCTTGATTTTAAAAACTAAGCTATTTTCAGAGTAATTTAAGGAGGTATGCACCTTAACCAGATATTGACATGCTTTAGACCTATTTAATCTAATGTTTAATTCAGTATAGAAGTTTTAGTTAAACTAGCTTGCCTTTTGATTGTTTTAACCTTCCTGCCACGTTCAGCATTAATTAACCATGAGAAACCTATTCAATAATCATTCAATTTATCAATTTTTGAAAACAATAAGTTTCCCTGCAGCTGAAGTAAAATTAATTGCATTTAATTAACCGAAGTTAAAACTGCATATATAATTATTATTTACATTTCGAGTCCCAACAAAATTTCTCTTTCTTCACTGTCATCCTTTCTCATCATTAAGGTAACCTAGATAGAATCAAGCGAATCTGAAATTATGGTTGTAAAATCCTTGAAAATTCGAATTATATCAAAGAGAAAGGTACAAAACAAAGTAAAATTGACAAAGCATTATGCTAGAAGCCAAAGATTGATGGTAGTAATGAAGAAACAAACGCACTCAGGTATTGGTGGAAAGCACAATAAAGAACGGTAATCATAAAAGGTCCCATATGCTTTGCAGCTAAGTCCTCGAACTTTAGAAAGAGCGTGTTTGGATTTTATATCACGGAAATCGCTTTGGTATAATTCATTGCATAAAATTTTCAATATTTATATAGGCCAAAGTAAGTTGTATTTATAGCATCAAGAGAATAATAAATTTATTCAGTGTTATCAACGGATCAAAGTATCGGGAAATTTCTAAATATAAAAAATAGGGGGACGTATGTATAAAAGTTAAGTCTGATGAAATCGGAAATAATATTATAAATTTGTAAGAGCCCAGCCATTTTCGCTCAAACTTTTCTTATTGCAACTGAATGAAATTTACATATATGCAATAAATAGGAATATTTATATGTGAGTGATATAAAATATTCACAGACCGATTAGTAACATAGAGTTATAAATTTTCATGAATATAGTGGTTGCATGAAATCAGATGTTTTGGACCGATGTCACATATTGAGAATTTCAAGAATTATTGACTTAGTTGAATGATTAAATTTATTGATTGTTACTACTTTAGACATGGAAAGAAATAACATAATATGATAAAATTTATAATATATGTAAACATAACTCAACCATGATAAAAATGAAACGAATAATGTAAGCTATTTCGAACACTATTTCATTCTAAACTTCTTGGAACAGCACTAAATTAAAAACAAGATGCAAGTATATAAACATGAAAGTATTAACGAGAATTCCCACAGAGAAATGTACAAATGAGATATATATATATATATATATATATATATATATATATATATATATATATATATATATATATATATATATATTAATATAGTAATCCAGCGAAAACTTCACTAAATTAAACTTGGAATACTCAAATATAATTAGATTACATACTTGCAAATATAAATTCATCTAAAACAATATAAATCTATGTATTTTCTATTCACCGAAAAATTTCACCATCTTCTCTATAAAGTATTGCTACAAGTAAAAAATTAATATAGTCAGTTATAAATTCCCTTTCCGAATTAAGAAGAAGTTTGATATTTGTACGCACAAAATAGGAAGTAAGCATATCTATGCTAAAAGGTTATGATTAGCCTTGTTTTTAGTCGCCGGCGATTCTATATCTCAATATATCGGTCGGTCGGTGGCATCCCGTTTTGCTTTTTTGTGCTTTGATAAAAATATTGTAACCATTCGGCCGATTCTAATGAAATTTTATGCTTTAAAGTTGTTTTACATTCTTTTTTAATGTTATAATTGATAAGGTCCTTCCAACGCTGAAACAGGAATTATTTTGTTATAGTAATAACATCATTACTATATGGCCGCTTCTAACGAAATTCAAAACTCATATGTGGTTTTGTTTTACATTCTCTTTCGAATGATATATCTGCCAAAGTCCTCCATAAGTTAGACGACGAATTATTTAGCAATAACTTCATAACTATTTGGCCTAATCTCTCGAAATTCAAAGCGCTTATGTTGTTTCAAATTTTCTTTCGAATGATAAAATTGCTAACGGCCTCAAAAGTTTAGTTCGCGAAATATTTTGTTTGTGCAAAAACATCATAACTATTAAGCCGATTCTAACGAAATTTTACATTTTCTTTCAAATGATATAATTTGACAAGCTCATCCCAAGGTAAGTCAGGGAATTATTGAAAGCTCTGCATGTCTTAAGGTCATAAATTAGAATAAGTGAAAGCAAGCGACTTTTAGTCAGCAGCCAGTGTTTTCTCTCTCTTTCACTTAATATTAAAACTTTAAACATATAAGTCGTGTCAGTATAACACTGTGATGCATCCCCCCTAAAATTCCTAGCAAAAAAGATGTCATTACAATTTCCCATTTGAGTTTTGCATGCTAAATCCAGAAATCATACTCATTTTTTCAGGGAGGTTCTCATTTTTTTGTAATAACTGTCACTAAATATTCAGGTTTATCATGCAGAAATGCGTCAGAGCCAGGTCTATAAAATCCCTATAAATTTATATAGGTAAGTAAAGGCAAACAGAGGTTGCCAGGCCATTTTATTTTATTGAGAAGAAACAAAATCATAATAGATGTACGATACACACATACAGGCATGTACATATCTGCTTACGGAAATAACCATTTTTTTTTAATGTTGAGGCCAGCTATTTTCCTTCAAAGGCAAGTGTTTGAGATTTTCTCTTGTGTGCCGGTGTATCAGTAGATGTTGCTCGGCTTCTTTGAAGTGACTAGCAGAAATCAGCCATTATCGTCACTCTCCAATTGCCTTGATAGTGGTTCTCCATTTCGGATATATCTTAATGGAACCTCTTCTCCTGTTCCTCACTGAAGTTACCCAAGTTGGCAGGAAAGTAGTCAAGTTTGCTATGGAAGAAATGCATTTTTATCCTCATCCGTACGCCATCTGTCTCATATGCTTGAAGCATGCTCCCAACTCGTTCCTTGTAGTCATCGGCTTTTGTGTTCCCCAAGAAGCCTGTTACAACTGACTTAAAACTATTCCAAGCACTTCTTTCCTGAGGTGTTAATGCTTCACTAAAGCCGGTATCTGAAATAAGCTCACAAATCTGTGGTCCAACGAAAATGCCGGCTTTCATTTTAGCATCACTTACAGAAGTGAATTTGCGGGACAGATACTTAAACCCTGCTCCATCTTTCGGAAGTGTTTATACAAAGTTCTTCATCAATCCCAGCTTTATGTATAATGGAGATAGAAGCAGTCTCTCCGCTAGTAAAAGTCGTTGAGCTTTGACGTTATGGCGGCCAGGTACAAATTCCGTCCGTTGTGACTATTGCACTTGTTGTTATTGTACAGAATCTGCTTTGCTGTTCCACAAGCATAAGAATCATGGATGTATTGTGTAGCCTCTCTGCAGCCCTAATATAATACGCGTACTTAGGATCTCAGGTCAGCTCAAAGAAGCCAGTTGTGATCTTGATATTGTATGTTATTAAGAAGAAGTGACATGGTAGCGTAGGTTTCTTTCAGCGTAACGGAATGCGTAATGGTCAATGATGCTACTTTTTTGCCAATAAAAAGTATCACGGTTTCAGACTCCATGTAGAGGAATTGATGCAGATCCTACATTCTTTAGGATGGTATTCCTTGCCCAGGTGTTCCACAAGTCCTGAAACATCATGACAATACACCATGTCATCTGTCTTAGTAAAGTACCGCACAAATTCCTGCTCTCGATGCTTATACCATGCAAAATATGTGCTGCTTCCCAAAAGATTTTTCTCTGCTAACCTTGAGACTAGAAATTGAGAAACATTCTTTTGACAACCCAAGATCTTGAACAAGGTCATCTAGCTCAATTTTTTCAAACAACTGAGGGCTTTTCCCACGGATCCCCATAGGGTTAAACTCTTCATCCAAATCTGCATCTTTACGTTCACTATTTGAAGAGTTACTAGAACTGCTACGGTGCACATTCTAAGGATATATTGGTACTGGGACGTCGTCATCACTTGGCATAGCTGATGGAATGTTTGGATATTTAATGTGTTTCATGCTTTTATCATTCCTCCCCAGCTGTTCCACCATACAAAGGAAGCAGTCATCATGGTGATTTTACTTTTTTTCGCGAAAGCATTGGTATACCAAATGGCATTGACTTATGTTTCCAATTAATCCAATGGCTAAACCCAGAAATACAGTTCACACAGGCAAAGTGAGGAGCCCATAAATTGTCCTAATCTCCTAGTTCAATGGCAAATTAGGCACGATACAGACGTTTTACTGAAGATGTGATAGTGCGCTTCTGTTTTAAGAAGGTGTACTTTCCGCTTATGTAGCAAAACGGATCAGAATGATCCTTGCAAGTATGCGGCATCCATCAGTTAATCTGCAACAAAATAAATAAAGATAAGTCACAGTCAATGATCACACGTGGACATTACAATGTGATGATTCATAGATAGCTGCCTATGCACCTAGCTCTATAACACAGGTTGTGCAAGCGGAAACTAGAACCTCAGGAGCAAAACGTATACTACCACAGTGTTCAGCAAGCAAAATTGGTCGGGAAAATGATATTGTCATTTATGTTGCATTTTTGATGCAGTCCAGTGTAATCTTTATCACAATGGTGGTAGGTTTAAATGCTATAATTAAAATAGAAGCATGTTTTCTGATAGAATTTGGACTCTTAGAAGTATTTCTAATTCATTAAAAATATACATATAAACTAATGGTTCAATAGGTTGAAGAAAGGTACCTGCTATAATTTATTTTGGGGTTGGGTTTAAATCTAACCTGTTTTTCTTTCCTTATTAGGGTCAAATATTAAATAAAAGTATGAAATATATTTATTACTATGTGACTGATGATAATGTATGAAAATATGGATCTTGCAGTTCCCCTATTACCTAGATTCTTAGGTTTGTAAAATCAGCATTATGCGACTTATACATATTGACATTAAATATTCTTTGTTTCTAAAATGTACATGTGCCTATATTTTTGTATGTGCTTAGATGAAAGTGTATTTATTGTCTGCATTATGTGTACCTCTTTGTGTGCCCGCTAATGCAAAAATTTGCTTATTATATGTATTATTTTCTTTGTATACTTATGTTCAGTACCTGTTTATTTCAGTGAAATAAAGCCAACGTTTGGAATCTTCATTCACCTTTGGGCTACTTCAGTAACCGAGGCCATAATAAAATTCTACGATAGAGAATAGAATGATTGAGGTAGAAAAACATGTTTTATTTCATGTAGAAAACCCCGGAACTTATTTAGCCCTAAGGAAGATCTATATTGAAATAGGTATTTTCCCTACTTACGTACAACGGATTTTAAAACTGAAACAAAATGAAAAATTGGCACATCTCGTTGTGATAGAATTGTAAGAAAACGTAGATAGACAGGTTGTGATTTACTCTAAGATCCATATTCATCTAAAGATACAAGAAATTTTGTGTTTACCGACGAAAAGATTTCACTTTGGAAGTGCCGACAAAAGTCAAAATAACAGAGTTTATGATTCAAAGAAGAAGGACATTAATCGATCCCGATTTTAGCATGAATCTTTAAGATTAAGGAATTTCAATTGTTTCTGCGTGAGTGTCATGATATGGTTGAAGGAGGAACCATTTTATTGATACACAAAATGCCAAAGTTAAATTAGAAAATAAAATTGAACTACTATTTTTCAGCCTGCTTGCTGATTGCCATCAGCTCAATCCTAAAGAAGACTTCATTTTCCAGCAAGATCATTGGCCCTCTAATAATAACAAATCAACACAGTATTTTTTAAAAGTAAATTGTACTCATTTTATCAAAAGAGGATGAATATCCTCCTATATCGCCTAACTCTACCCCTAGAGAGAATTTAATATTTAATTTACTTAAAGAAAAAAGTTTATAGAAATAGAAAAATATAAATTCAGTAAGTCCCAGGGAAAACATTTACCTTGCCTGCGATACAATAACGCAATCTAATGAAATAGGATTAAGGGGTGTGTGAGACTAAGATTGGTATAATGATTCTTTATATTAATTTTAAGAAAAGTATATCGATATGACATTTTTAGAGCTCATCTTCACTCGAAGCCAATCGGCAAGAAAATTTGAGTATCTATCTCATTTTTTTAATTCTTGCAGAATTCTTTAACGTATATTGTTGAAATATTTGGAGAGAAGGAACACTTCATATTAGGCCAAAGGCAAAGAATGTCATCAAAATATCTTATTCAAGCATTGCCTTTGGCCTAACACCTTAGTGCCCTCAAATATACTTACTTTAGAAGTTGAAAAAGATCGTACACTCACCTTCCTAGATATTCTAATTTATCAGACAAACCATTGTTTCAAATATGAAATATAGAGAAAACCCACAACCACAGCCATTTATATACATTTTTATTCTAACCATCATTATATCACCAAACAAAGTGTTTTCTCCTGTATGTTTGTGCGTGCCCGTAGAATTGTCTCATTAGAATACCTAGACAAAGAAGACGATAGAATATATAATATAGGGATAAATTCGTGCTAACCTTCTGTACTTTCTCGACTAATGCTATAAGTCCGCTAAGCGTTTTTATTATCTAACTAATGATAATATCCCTAAGTTTCAGGCCAGAAACTTATTAGCTTTACCCTGTAACAATATTTTCATTAAATGACCTCGTTTCCTTAGGCATCTGAACATAAAAGTTATTTTAAAGTATGAGACTACAATTTATCGCATCCTTGGCGAAAATTCCCCCACCCCCCTCGACCTGGCATTGTTTATTTGATAAGGTTCAACAACTGCCAAACTTTTATTATGTAAAAACCAGGAAAGCACTAGATGTACGGGTTAAGCAAAATCAAGCCAACGTACGCAAACACAGTGAGTAACCTGCACTTTTTTACAGATGTACAATCTTAACCATACTATTAACTGTAATAGTGCCGAACCAGTCATAAAGTGCAGTAATTATATTTTAAGAAATATATATGAATGTATCTCCATTAAGGTGTTCCCAAATTTCAACCTTTCCCTGGTTTGCTTATGCTAGCTCCCATTATCATCACTACATACATCAAATCACAAATAAAGTTGTTTCAGGATTTTATACCTACTAATTAGCGTTTAGGTACAGAATTAAAAGTTAGAGTTAAATAGCACCAAACTAATGTGCGCAATTTTTGTCAACAATCTGCATTATTTTTACACATATATATAGTAAAGATCATACAATTAATTGGAATAGTGCTAAACCTATTATTAAATGTACAAACTACATTTCAAGAAATTATTTGCAGTGTATCTCTATTAATACTTTTTCAAATTTTAATATTAGCCCTAGATTGTTTAGCCTAGATCCTATCAAATCTAATTATATTAAATCAAAAATTAAAGTGTTTGAAGAATTTGTACTTCCTAGTTAGGGTTTTGATGCAGTTAGCCGTTTTAACCCCCCACTCCCTACTATTTAAGACATTGTCTGTCCTGACCTACGTCATTTTATGAAGAGGTCTTCTAGAATAAAGACGAAAGCGCTGAGAATCGTTTTTCCATTTGCCTTCTGGGTTTTATTTATCATAATTTTGACTCACGTGCAAGTTTTGATTTTATTTTATATATATATATATATATATATATATATATATATATATATATATATATATATATATATATATATATATATATATATATATATATATATATATATATATACATATATATATATATATATATATTGAAGTCGACAGCTAAGTTATTGTTGATTGTTTTCTTTTCGAGTCTCTCGATTTCTCTTTTTTTACGCTCTTGATCTTGGCTTAACCCACCGATTAGTTCCCAGAATTCATTAGAAAGTCGGGACACATGAGGGCAGAAATTAGCCCTCGTTCCGATATATACACATATCATTTTTAAAGGCTATACTGTTGTGGCTTGGGAATAAGATACAAAGCTATATATATATATATATATATATATATATATATATATATATGGTTAACTGCGTAACATTTATACGAACACATTTATAAGAAATGGGATTTCTCTAAGCACAAGATATACATGCAAAGGGTGGAGATTCTATATATACAAATATATATATATATATATATATATATATATATATATATATATATATATATATATATATATATATATATATATATATATATATATATATATATATATATAT